>CM060706.1:153098344-153398344 GCA_030686995.1 Artemisia argyi | reverse complement strand
TAATTAGTTGCATTTTTATTCATTTAATATATATTTTTTTTTAGGAAAAAATAATTAAATATAGTTAAGACTTAGATGCTTGATCTTTTTTCACAAGATGAATTAAAGGGGTTTTTAGGACTGTTCCGAATGTTTTTAATAGTTGAATTATAATTTTTTGCTCGTTTCAGCCCGTGCCCGTTTGGCCCGATTTATAATTTGTCCGTTTAGCCCGTGCCCGTTTTAACCCGTGCCATTTTAGCCCGTGCCCGTGCCCGCCCGTTTTACCACCTCTAATAAAAGTTTGAAAATTTAGGGATTAAATGTGTTGACTTATTGACTTTGATACTTAAGCTCATGTCAACATAATGTTTTGAAACCCGGTTGAACCGTTTCGGTCGAAAAATGGGTCGATTAAACTGAGTCATGCTTTTAATAACTGAACCCGTCGTGTCCAGTTTTCAAAACTATATGTTTTTCCCAGTTGAACCCGTTGGTCCGGTCCAGTTTTCAAAACTATATGCAACATCAACTTGTTAGCTTGTATAAAGTTTTGTGTGTTTTATTAATTTGTATAATGTGTATAATAACATATACTTTTCATTTTAGGGTGTTTTAAAAATAACATTAATTAGTGTGTTTAATTATTTTATATTTTATATTATGTTGTAGCTTGTTTAAATTGTATATTGTGAAAATTTTATTCTACTTTTTTTAGTAAGGGGTGTTTTAATTGTTTGTTTTTTAATTTGATATAGATGCTTTTAGTTGGTTGTACCATATGAATAAATTATTGTAATTTTAAGTTATGGGGTGTTTTAATAAGAGCATTAATTACACAATTCATGTTCTCTCACCCTTGTAGTATAGAAGGGCAAAATGGGGATTGACTGAAAATTCAGTTTTTCACTTTTTTCCTTTGACTAAATCTACATTATAAGTAGTTAAGATATATATATATATATATGACTTGTATGCTTTCTAATAGACCAAAACAAATGTGAAATGTCCAAATAGAGCTTGCTGCAAATACAAAACAGAACACAACATTTTTCCAGAAAATTTTTGAAAAATTTTGGTTTCTGGGTCGTCAGATGGGCGGCCCCCTTAAATTTAAGAGGACCGGCCTCCATTTAAGGGGACCGGCCATCTGTAACAGTTTTTACACTGTTTTCTTTTGCACCTTGTGATCTCTTTTGCTAGTCCCAGCTACCATTTTCCTTAAAAACTAAACTGATTTTGGAATCTAACATTACAATTTCAAATTAATTCCACTTCTAAACATGTTTTCCCACTATATAATCCCCATGCATGTTTAATTCACATTTCATCATCCTCAACATTCATCAAACATCATCCTTTTATCATGTCATCACCAAGAACCACCTATTCAAACAATTCCAAGAAACAAAAACTTGTCATTATTCCACCAAAACAATTATTTATTGATCTTACAAATGAAGACAACACTACCCCATCACCACCACCTCAATGCTCATCTCCTAGTGCACCAAATGCACCCTCCAAAACACCATCAACAAATGGAAATTCCACTTCCTCCATACCATCCACTTCATCCATAAATGACTACATAAACACCCACTTATCTCCTCCAACAATTGATCAACCAGCACAACCTACCAATGAAAACACAACTCTTGCACTCACTCTCTCATTATCACCATTAACACCTCTTGATGCACACTTCTCATCATCCCCTATCAATCCACCAACCTATAACCCCATCCCATGGAGCTTACTTGAAGCTCATGGAGACACTTGCCTTTGTTGCATTCACAACCGAACAATTGTGTTCGGACTTAGAGATGAGATACAATACATGTTTTCTCATATTGAAAACTTGTTGCATCAACCACCAACAACAAACACAACACCTCCACCACCATCAACAAACACCCCTCCACCATCACCATCTCCATGTTCACCATCCATTCCTTCCAATTAAACATGCTTGGTGTTTTACAAATAAAATTATCGTAAACCATTTGGAATGGCAAGCTCTAGAGAGGAATCTCATGTTTGAGCCTTGGTTTATTATTTTAGTGATGATTGTAAGCCTTTAAGGCTTTTGTTAGTTGCATTACTTGTTATGTTTGTTAATGTAATGTTTGATGTATCTTTTTCATATTATTAATGTTATGGTTATGTTTAGTCTCTACTCTTGCATGCTATATACATATATGTGTTTCTTGTCCACTAAATATTTTTGCAAGATATCCATATCTCGATTTCTTTTTTGCCTCAAAACGAGGGGGAGTATACTTCAAGGGGGAGCTTCTATAAAATCGGGATAACCTTTTTGATGCTAACAAAAAGGGGGAGAATTGATATAAACTCACAATAATAATTGTATATATACTAATTTTCGATTAATGAGTTTAGTTTTTGTAATCATCAAAAAGGGGGAGATTGTTGACATAAATAATGCATGAAAACGTTATTTATATTTTTTGATATCTCTATATTTTGACGATCACAAAATGTAAACTCATCAAACGTAAGATTACTACGTAAACAAGTATTAAGCTAGTTTATATCACTATATCCAACTTAATCACTTAAGGTATGAATAAACAAGTGTTTAATACATCTCATGATCAAAGAGGTATTTAATTAACTAATACAAAGTTTATTTAATTATATTATATATTTTTGAAAAACACTTTTGGTAATAAAGAAAAATGTTTTAATCATACTAAATATATGATTTCAAATTTTTAACCAAAATCAGTTAGTTTTTCACCAAATAAACTTTCCCCACTAAAAGACAAGTTTTCTGGCCGTTACAGTTGGGCGGCCCCCTTAATTATAAGGGGCGGTCCCCTTAATTTTAAGGGGGTCGGCCTTGATTTAAGGGGGCCGGCCACGCTCCTCTGTTAGAACTTGTTGCCTATAAATACCGCCTTAAATCTGGAATTTTTCTCACCTTTTGCACGAAATTTTCAGATCTTAAACTCTCTAAACATCCTCTAAAACCCTTTGATCATTTGTATATTAATCCTTGTTTCAAGTGATTCAATCCCTTCTCATCCATCCTCATCCAAAGTGCAAAAGAAGAACACTCCTTCTACAACTAAGTTCAAGAAGTATTGAAGAGTAGTTGTGCATTGTGTATATATATTTGTGAAGTTGTGTTGTGTATGTAAAAAGTAGTTTAGAAGTAATAGAAGTTGTGTAGGAAGTAGAAGTTGATTAGTAGTGAAGTAGTGTAGTTGTGAAGAAGATAGGTGTGTAGTATATTGAAGTGAAGAAGATAGGTGTGTAGTAGATTGGTGTGAAGAAGATAGGTGTGAAGTAAATAGGTGTGAAGAAGTTGTGTAGAAGTTGTGATCAAGTTGTGAAGTAGTTGTGGTGTGTAAATTGGTGTGTAAGGTTTTCTCCGCCATAAAGGAGTTTGTTGACATAGTGAAGAAAACTCTCGAGTGGGTGACTCGGGGAGTGGAGTAGGAACAAAGAAGGTGACCTTGTAGCCAAACCACTATAAATCCTTGTGTTGTGGTTTGATCTCTCCAACTCTTTTCATTACTTACTTATTTACCTATAATATATTAGCTTAGTTAGTTAGTTAATATATATAATTGCTCATATAGTGCAAGTATTGAGATCACATAAACTAGAATCGAAGTTTTTTAAAACAAACTTGTTTTTATAAATTTTAAAAGGACGTAAAACTATTCAACCCCCCCCCCTTCCAGTTTTCCACACTAGGGGTATCGTGTACTAAAAATGAGTACATCGCAAGGGTGTGGTAAAATTACTTGACCAATTAAGTCAATGTAATTATAAAAATAGGCTTAAAAACATGAGTTATCCTAATGCCTCTTATCATGTAGTAATTCCAACTACACAAATGTAGTCTTACATATGGTCTCGGAATGAATCACTAATGCAAGTTCTAGAATCTAAATGCTACCGGTACACACATAAGCACTAAGGCTTTTCCTAACAAATCTAGGGGCGAACCTCACATATTTCGGGTGGAAATTTTTGAGTGGTACGTTTTTTTTTTTTTTTTTTTTTTTTTTTTTTTTTTTTTTTTTTGTGCTAGTCATATCACTCCTATCCATGAGACGCTTATTAAGACTAAAGTTTCACTCCTACATGTCGCAAAAAAAATTTTAATTTGGTGCTAAAATTACCCTAACAAATATTTCTCTCAGTTTTATTACACATCTACTATTAGACAAGACAAAAATCAAGTGCAACTGTAATCTCTAAGAAATCTTCATTTACCCCCCCCCCCCTTACACTTTAGCCGAACATTAGCCCCAATGTTCAATTGAAAGAAAGTAAAAGTAAGCAAAATGAAAGAATGAAACAAATACTCCCCTGATTCGTTTGATGTGAATGATGTAGTAACATGGTTAAATCCTCCTCCAAGAAAATGTGAAAACTCCAAGATTAAGGCAGCGCCAAAAGCTTGATTAACCATGTACATCTTCTTGTCTAATATAACCTGTTAATTAGTTGAGAAAACAAACAAGAAAACCTAGCGTAAAATCGGCGGTAAATCTACATAAATTTAAATCCTAGAAAGCAAGTAAAGATATAATGCTTGTGGAATGAATGTTTGCAGATTCCTGGAGTTTATAAAATACAGATCTCACAAAATTTTACAATTCCGGCAGAAAAACAATACCTGCAAAATTTCCAGAAAATTACACCTGACGTCGTCAGGTGATGCCTGACGCCGTCAGAATTGATCTGGCAAAATTCTTTTACTTTGTTTCCGGAAAATTTCTAGAAAAACCTATGTTCTAATTCCTGGAATCCTACAAAACACTCATTATGACTCGATACAAGCATTTGACTCAAAACAAATACTAATATGCATGTCTATATCTCATTGTTATCATTCATGTTCAACCCGTTCTTAAAAACAAATTTGGATTTCCCTTACACTTATCTTTTGCAAAATACCTTTATATGTAATCAAGACGAAGTTAAAAACAAAATACAGCATTTTCACAAAATATTTGATACATGAACAACAAGCAATAAAAACATTACATACATACGGAAGCAGATAAAATCAAATAAACAAACAAACAAACAAATAAAGCTTGGGTTACCTCTCAAGAAGCACTTTTGTTTATTAACGAGTCTTGTAGCTAGACTTAAAGTCATGCCCTACCCTATGTGAGTGAGATCCTCATCGAGGACATCTTTAGGATCAAATTTAGGTTTTAATTTCCTATCGGTATGCTTAGTACGGTATGAATTTTCAAACTTCTCTCCATCCGGATCATATAATGTCATCTTTATGTACCATGATCCATCTCCTTCCTTAGGTGGCTTATTCCAATTCCACTTTCATTTATCACCTTCGATTTTCCACCTATTCATTCCTAGGTTAATGGGTAAGACTCCTAGGAATTCAATCATCTTTCTAAAGACTAGAGGATCTTTAAATGGGTTTAATTCTATGTCCCTAGCCAAGAGTTATTCTATTGTGTGTGTCCGGTTCACGAATTCCTCTTCTAGGTAAAATGGGCGTTGGGGTCCTATGAAGTCTCTATTAACCCAAGGTCCGTATCTAGATGGTCTCCTATTCAAATCTACCCAATGAGGTGTTGGTTCCTTATCAGTATCGTAGGCATGTTTCTTAACATCATATACTGACCAAGTTTCGCCTTCACCTACCGTTATTCTAGACTCCTTACAATCAATCATCGCACTTGCGGTAGCTAAAAATCCTCTTCCTATCAACAAAGGGCATGTAGTATCACTAAGCATATCAAGGATATGGAAATCGGCTAAAATGGTTAATCTTCCTATGTGTACTAATACGTCCTTCACTACCCCAACCGGATATGCGACACTTCCATCCGCAAGACCTATGATTACTTCTGTTTCATCTAATTTTCCTGGCTTAAGAGTGGTGTAAAGGATAACGGAAGCAGATTTAGACTTGACCCAAGATCGGCTAATGTGTCAAAAGCCTCAGAATTTCCGATCTTGCAGGATAGAACAAATATGCCAGGATCATCTAATTTCTTAGGTAGCTTGTTTTGAACGAAGATGGTCCCATTTTTACCCAACTTAAGTTTCTCCTCATATTTTTCTAAAAGGGCATTGCAGTAGGGAGCTCGAGCTAAGACATCAATAACCGGACGTTCAAGGTGGAGCTCCTTGATTTCATCGTCAAGGTTTTGAATTGGAGGCGTTTCAATTACTTTTTTGACCGACTTTTTATTGGTAGTTTCATCTTGTTGGTCGTTTTTAAGAACTTGAGTTTGCTTGAAACATGTGCTCATGGCGTTGACCGAATAGTATTGTAGGCAAGAACTAGGAGACGTAACCGAAGAGATGGCATTGACGTTTAGTTTCAGGTTCTTGATCGTATAGCTTGGGAGTGCTCCCATTTCTCGGTCATTGAGAACTTTCAACAAGGTGTCAATCTTATCTGTCATCTCGCTTTGTTTTCGTTTGAATTCGGACTCAAACTTAGCCAAACGAGCTTCTTAAGATGCCATGAATTTGGACATTAATCCTTTAAAGTTATTGGTACTACCATAGTTGTTGGAAGGATTGTTGTTAAAAGTACGGTTTGAGGATGAACCGTTTGATTGGAAACGATTAGGTAGATTGGAAGAATGGTTTTGAGGAGTGTTTTGATTTTGTTTCCACCTAAAGTTTGGGTGATTTTTCCAAAAAGGGTTGTATGAATCACCGTAAGGGTTTGGCTCGGGTTTGAAAGCGTACCACTTGTCTCCTGCTCCGTCGGTACGTGAGGATGCGTAGTCCGCAAAAGCTTGTTCGGGGAGTTCCATGCAATTATGAGTGTCATGGGGACCACTATAATATTCACATGAAGAAGTGATTTTGTTCACTGGGCTTGAAGGTTTAGGAGCTTCGTAGGATTTCATGAGAAACTTGACGTGGTCTTCAAGTTCCATGATCCTATGGTCGGGAGTGCTTGAATTATTCAAAAGCAAAGATATTGCCTTGACCGTTTTCTTCAAATCACAGGGATCATTCCAACTTTCATTGTCATAGAGAGCAAGATCTTCTATGAGTTCCTGATAAGGCGAAAAATGATCCATTTTTAGGGGGTCATTTAAAATTTGAATTTATATAATCAAATATTGCCCTAAATTGTTCCTTTTGTGATTTTAGGTACTTTGGGAGTGAATTCTGGAAAAGGAAGCATTTTGGACGTTTTTGGAGCATAAAAGTGAAGAAAACGGCAAAGTCTTAATTTTCCTTGCTGGGAGCAGTACCTGACGGCGTCAAGAGCAATTTTATGACGACGTTAAGAGCAATTTTGGTGACGGCCCAGTGAAAACGTGATGGCGTCAAATCAAGGCCGTCAAGAGTAAAAGTGGTGACGGCCCAAAGCAGCAATACACATGACGGCGTCAGATCTGGATCTAGGCAGTCCGAGAATATTTTTGGCGGCGGGTTGACGGCGTCAGAACTTTCTTCTTGACGTCGTCACCTTAGGAAATCTATATATAGTTTTTGTAATTTTCATTCTAAAGAGTGGAGAATTTTAGGGTCGAACTTAATAAACCCTAGCACGCCTTTTACAGTATTTTCAAGGGTTTTCACCCCTTGAAACCCTTCATGTTCAATTGAGATAAGTATCCTTTCAATTCATTTAATATGTCTATGTGTTGTTTGAATATATCTTACGCTTTTCTTGATTTTAACATGCTAGGCCAGATCTTTTGTATGTTTGCTTAGATGTAATGAAACCTAGATGTTGATTATAGGTTGATTGCTTGTTTATAGTTGTAATGGATGAATGATTTCGATGTTAGGCTTAAGAAAACTGGCAGACTTCCATAGTGTAAATGCTTGAACGTCTTAAGAAACATGAACCAATGCGTACTAAGGTGTTTATGGTTGTATTTAATGCATGAGTGAATTCTAGTGATCCTATGTTAGGAGCTTCTTACAGGCTCGACATAGGAGTGAAGTAGGAGCTTATAGAGTTGGGGAAGTACGTACGCCACCCCACGATTGGTATTAAGGAATATAACCCGTCATCCATGCAACTGTAACAATCAATTAACCTGTAAAAGATATCTAGGGAGTAGTGAAATCTAAGTAAACACAATTCTCCCATTTATTGTTCACACCATTAGTTTAATTAGCTTAATTTACATTTTTGTTATTTTGATTGCAGCTTAGTTATTGGGTTAGTTGACTAGCAACAAATTCCGCCCACTCTTCCAAAAACCCGAGATTTTTATTTGCTTTTATAAAAATATAAAAAATACAAAAAGAATCATCCCTCACATCTAGACCTAGTTTTTAGGCTTTCTAATCCTAGCGACACTATTCCTGAGTTGAACGATCAATCCCCCGGTACTTGTCACTATACTATACTACAACGATCAGGTACACTGCCTGGTGGGGGTTGTAAGCTTCTCGAGATCCCTCGAGAGGTAAAGTCTGGTGCAATTCCCACGCATCAAGTTTTTGGCGTCGTTGCCGGGGAAATAGTTATTATCTAGGTTAGAATTTCTTTTTATTAGGTCTAATTGCTAGATTCCTTTCTAGTAAGATTTTATTTTTATTTTTAGGTTTTCCTTAGTCTATCTTATTTCTTCGTGTCTTTGTTCGTAGCCTTTACCATCCGACATCATGGAAGGTGGTAACATCTTTGAACCCCTCAACCCACCACAACAAGACCACCCACAAAACCCACCACTAGCAAACCAACCTCTTAGGCCCCGAACCCTAGGAGAGTATTCCCGACCTAGCCACTAAAGCTACCGAAACACCATTGAGCTCACCCAAGGAGCCAATGTGTCTCCCTTGCGATCCGACACCATCCGGTTGGTGCAAAGCGGATGTGCATTCCATGGACTTCGTTCCGAAGATCCTAATCAACATCTCAAGGACTTCCTTAAAATCGTAGATTCTATAGACCTTGATGTTACAACTAGAGAGTCGACCCGATTACGCCTATTCCAATTCTCTCTACGTGATCAAGCTAGTCAATGGCTTGAACGTTTACCCGCGGGATCCATCACCTCATGGGATAATCTCACCACTCGTTTCCTTGCTCAATTTTTCCCACCGGGGAGAACTACCAAGCTTAGAAATGATATCTTGATGTTCTAACAACGTCAAGGTGAAACTCTATATGAAGCATGGACTCGTTTCAAGGACTTACACTAAAAAGTCCCTCATCATGGCATAGATCTTTGGCTTCAAGTCCAAATCTTCTATGACCATATCGATCTCTCCACAAGGCAAACCATTGACCAATCGGCCGGTGGCAAGCTACGTGATCTAAGTGCGGAAGAATCATGGGAACTCATAGAAGATCTTGCTCTCTATGACAACGAAAGTTGGAATGATCCCCGTGATTTGAACAAAACGGTCAAGGCAATATCCTTGCCTTCGAACAATTCTAGCACTTCCGACCGTAGGATCATGGAACTTGAGGACCAAGTCAAGTTTCTCATGAAATCTTACGAAGCTCCTAAGCCTTCAAGCCAAGTGAATAAAATCACTTCTTCATGCGAATTATGTAGTGGTCCCCATGACACTCGTGATTGCGTGGAACTCCCCGGAACAGCTTTTGCGGATTACGCATCCTCACGTACCGACGAAGCGGGAGATAAGTGGTACACTTTCAAACCCGAGCCAAACCCTTACGGTGATTCCTACAACCTTTCTTGGAAAAATCACCCAAACCTTAGGTGGAAACAAAACCCAAACACTTCTTCCAATCTGCCTAATCGTTACCAACCAAACGGTCCACCCTCCAACCGTACTTTCAACAACAATCCTTCTAACAACTATGGTAGTACCAACAATCTTGAAGGATTGATGTCCAGGTTTATGGCATCTCAAGAAGCTCGCATAGCTATATTTGAAACCGAATTCAATCAACAACAAACAGATATGACCAATAAGATTGACAACTTGTTGAAAGCCCTCAACAACCAAGCACTAACTACACCTAGGAAGGACACTAGGGACGCCAATAGCGGAATCCAAACTAAGGACCCCTCGTCATCCAAACACGTCCACTTTGTCAACGTTGTCACCATTAAGCCAATTGATAAAGAGATAGAAGAAAGTAACAAGGATGAAGTTGGAATAGAGACCGAGACTAGGGAAGAAATTAAGGAAGTTGAGGTTGATAAGGGAGAAAAGTTAGAGGAAGTAGAAAACGTAGAAGAGTACTTTGATAAGTTGCCCACCAAAGAAGAACGGGAATATCATAAGGATTTATTCAATGATCCCGAGACACCATATATCCTTGGTTCACCCCTTATTAAAGTAGGAGATCCCTCTAACATCAACATACCATGCAACATTGGGCATATGCATGTTTGGAAAGCCTATATCGATCCTAGGTCTCCTATAAACATCATGACTAGGACTTATTATAATTGGGTAATGAAGAAACAACTTGGTTATAGGATAATGCCCAACAAGAACTTGCTAAGTAATTTTGTAGGTAGAGTGAAAGGATTGCATGTGATTGTCGGAAACTTCACTTATGAGACTGATTTTATGATAGTGAAGGATACTCGTCCGGTGATAGATGATTGCCTAAGTCAAGTAGTGTTTGGAAAACCGTTCGTTGAGGCCTCTAAGATGAGTTATGATCCGACTCTAGGCATAGTTAGATTCAAGAATGAGAATGATGAGTGTAACACCCTAGGCAAATCCCACATCGGCTGTGGCCTAGAGAGATGCTGGGCTCATAAGATAACATTCGCCTTACAATGACACAACGCGTTTTGTGGTCTACTGCGTGTGGGGTTCTTAGGAACTGGCAGTTAAGCGTGCTCATGTGTGGGTTGCACTGGCCTGGGTGACCTACCGGGAAGTCTTCAAATGAAGCCACAAAAACAAAGCCGTGAGCCTGCGGGCAAAGCAGACAATATTGTGGTTTGCGTAAGGCGGGGTGTTACAAGTGGTATCAGAGCCACTCCTGAGCCGTTCGGGATGGTGGGGCAAACCTCATCGAGGACGATGAGTCCCTAAGGGGGTGATTGTAACACCCTAGGCAAATCCCACATCGGCTGTGGCCTGGATAGATGCTGGGCTCATAAGATAACATTCGCCTTACAATGACACAACGCGTTTTGTGGTCTACTGCGTGTGTGGTTTTTAGGAACTGGCAGTTAAGCGTGCTCATGTGTGGGTAGCACTGGCCTGGGTGACCTGCCGGGAAGTCTTCAAATGAAGCCACAAAAACAAAGCCGTGAGCCTGCGGGCAAAGCGGACAATATTGTAGTTTGCGTACGGCGGGGTGTTACAATGAGATTGCTTACCGAATGCCCTATAAGATTGAACAAAACAGCATTTTATCAAACATAAAAAAGGAACACAAACAAGCGGTTTACTATAGGAATGATGAGGATAGACGTAGAGGAGTAGAGTATGTGATGAATAGGATGCTTGGTTTCTACAAAGAATGCTTGTAACTAGGTCCAGAATACAAAACTGGTATTGGAGATGACCTAGAAACTGAAACCGACGATGAGGTCACGTAGTAACCCATGACCTTGAGTTTAGCTACAAGACTCGTAAATAAAGAAAAGCGCTTCTTGGGAGGCAACCTATGCTTTGTGTGATTTTTATTTTGTTTGATTGTTATTTGTTTCCGTATGCATGCTTTATTTTTTATTATTGGTAAATCATGTTTCAAAAATAAAATGGTGAAAATACTTTATTTTGTCGTTTGGCTTTGTCTTAACTTCATCCAAAGGTATTTCGCAAAAAGATAAGTGTAAGGGGAAACCCCAAATATGTTTTTAAGAAACAAAGTTGATCATGATTCTTCACAATATTAAATGGACATATATATTCGTATTTGTTAGAGTCAAATGCTTGTATCGAGTCATAATGATGTTTTGCAGGATTTTTCAGGAAGTAGAACATAAGTTTTTCCAGAAATTTTCTGGAAACTTAACGTAAGAATTTCTGCAGATCACTTCTGACGGCGTCAGGAAGAAATTCCTGACGGCATCATGTGTAAAAATCTGGAAATTTTGCTAGTTTTGTTTTTCTAACAGAGTCTCAAAGTTTTTGTTGAATCTTTAGTTTTATAAACTCTAGGGAATCTGCAAACATTCATTCCACAAGCATTATATCTTACATTATTTTCTAGGATTTGTTAATATATATAGATTGCCGCCGATTTTACGCGAGGTTGCCTTGTTTGTTTTCTCAGGTTTAACAGGTTATATATGACAAGAAGATGATTTATTTTTCTGGAATGGAAGCTTTGATTGTTCATTTTCTTGGAGGAAGATCTAACCTTGTTACCACACTATCCATACCGAGCGAATCAGGGGAGTATTTGATTTCATTCTTTTGCCTGTTACTTTTACATTCTTTAATTGAACATTGGGGACAATGTTCATCCTAAGTGTAGTGGGAGGGTAAAATGATGATACCTTATAGTATACACTTTCACTTGAGTTTGTTTGTTTGATGGTAGGTGTGTAATAAAACTAAGAAAAATACTTGTTAGCGTAATTTTAGCGCCAAATTTAAATTTTTTTACAACATTTAGGAGTGAAACTTTAACCTTAGCAAGCGTCTCATGGATAGGAGATTGTTTGACTAGCACAAAACCGTATCATTCAGAAAAATTTTCCACCCAAATATGTGAGGTTCGCCTTTAGATTTGATAGGAAAAGCATTTACTATTAGTGCTTATGAGTGTACCGGTAGCATTTAGATTCTAGAACTTGCGTTAGTGATACATCCCGAGACCGCTAGTGAGACTACATTCGTGTAGTAGGATTTACTACATGATAAGAGGCATTAGGATCACCCTTGTGTTAAACCCGTATCATAATTACTTGACCATTTAAGTCATATTACTTGGATAGTTAAGTCAATTAATTTTTCCCACATCCTTAGCGTTGTACTCATTTTTAGTACACGAAACCCCTAGTACACCCCTCCGAGCCTATCTTTTCGTTTCTACCTTTAAGCATCTTACTTAAAGGAAGAATTTGTTATACCCCACTTAAATGTACACCCAAATCGCCTTAGCCTTCCGTGTATGCACTCATCTTTAGTGCATTATTGTTATTTGTTAAACCCTTAGTTAATTATCTAATTGATTACATGGTTGCTAAGTCGAGTCATATCCTTGTACATATTGTTTTGGGACGATTGGGACTCATGGGTAAAGTACTTATTTTATGGAGTAATGGGGAAGAACATCATATTATTACCCCCATATGTGCGTTAATCTTAAAAGTACTCCAAGTGTTTTGATTATCTTAATTCGAGTCGTTAGATTAGTTTATTGTAAAGTATGTAAAAATTCAAGTGTAAGGGGAATGTACATTCCCTATGATGTATTATTTTAGATGGTAGGGTAAGAGTGTATGCAAACAAAAAAATAGAAAAAGAAAAAGAGAAAAGAGAAAAAACATACGGACTACCATCCCGTTTCATTCTATGTTTGTTTTATGTTTTTGTTATTTTTGATTTATTAGCTTAAGTCGAGTCTAGTCTTGGCTTAGCAACGCCATATTGTACATGTAATTAACTAAGATTATTAACTCGCCACCAGTAAAGATTGCCTATATCCAACAAAACCGTGTATTCCATATCCCTACACCTAACGTTATAACCCTTTGAAAGACCTCTTTGATAGTTTATCCTAGGTGCTTACGCCATGTAGTGGAGGTTTGATCCTTTCCCAAGCCTATGGTAATCTATTTTGCTATGACAGGTAATGAGAGATATTTTCCATTTCCATATTGCGATATATACTTTATTACACCCGAGAGATGTGAGTATCTAAACACTATTTGTGAGGTGCTAGTGTATGACCTCCGTGCTTGTCTTTGGTCTTTAGTGGAACGATTATTTGTTGTAATTACTTTTATATTAGTGTTAAATGACCCCTAACTTGTATTTTGACTAGAATAAAAGCGCATTTGCTTGAGGACAAGCAAATCTCAAGTGTAAGGGTATATGATAAGGCAAAAAATGATCCATTTTTAGGGGGTCATTTTAGCCGGAATTTGAATTTATTTAATCAAATATTGCCCTAAATCGTTCCTTTTGTGATTTTAGGTACTTTGGGAGTGAATTCTGGAAAAGGAAGCATTTTGGACGTTTTTGGAGCATAAAAGTGAAGAAAATGGCAAAGTCTTAATTTTCCTTGCTGGGAACAGTACCTGACGGCGTCAAGAGTAATTTTTTGACGGCGTCAAGAGCAATTTTGGTGACGGTCCAGTGAAAACGTGACTGCGTCAAATCAAGGCCGTCAAGAGTAAAAGTGGTGACGGCCCAGAGCAGCAATACACATGACGGCATCAGATCTGGATCTAGGCATTCCGAGAATATTTTTGGCGGCGGGTTGATGGCGTCAGAACTTTCTTCTGACGCCGTCACCTTAGGAAATCTATATATAGTTTTTGTAATTTTCATTCTAAAGAGAGGAGAATTTTAGGGTCGAACTTAATAAACCCTAGCACGACTTTTACAGTATTTTCAAGGGTTTTCACCCCTTGAAACCCTTCATGTTCAATTGAGATAAGTATCCTTTCAATTCATTCAATATGTCTATGTGTTGTTTGAATATATCTTACGCTTGTCTTGATTTTAACATGCTAGGCTAGATCTTTTGTGTGCTTGCTTAGCTGTAATGAAACCTAGATGTTGATTATAGGTTGATTGCTTGTTTATAGTTGTAATGGATGAATGATTTCGATGTTAGGCTTTAGAAAACTGGCAGACTTCCATTGTGTAACATGCTTGAACGTCTTAAGAAACATGAACCAATGCATACTAAGGTTTTTATGGTTGTATTTAATGCAAGAGCAAATTCTAGTGATCCCATGTTAGGAGCTTCTTGCAGGCTCGACATAGGAGTGAAGTAGGAGCTTATAGAGTTGGGGAAGTATGTACGCCACCCCACGATTGGTATTTAGGAATATAACCTGTCATCCACGCAACTGTAACAATCAATTAACCTGTAAAAGATATCTAGGGAGTAGTGAAATCTAAGTAAACATAATTCTCCCATTTATTGTTCACACCATTAGTTTAATTAACTTAATTTACATTTTTGTTATTTTGATTGCAGCTTAGTTATTGGATTAGTTGACTAGCAACTAATTCCGCCCACTCTTCCAAAAACCCGAGATTTTTATTTGCTTTTATAAAAATATAAAAAATACAAAAAGAATCATCCCTCACCTCTAGACCTAGTTTTTAGGCTTTCTAATCCTAGCGACACTATTCCTGAGTTGAACGATCAATCCCCCTGTACTTGTCACTATACTATACTACAATGATCAGGTATACTGCCTGGTGGGGGTTGTAAGCTTTTCGAGATCCCTCGAGAGGTAAAGCCTGGTGCAATTCCCACGCATCAGTTCCCATGATTCTTCCGCACTTTGATCACGTAGCTTACCACCGGCCGCTTGGTCAATGTTTCTCCTTGTGGGGAGATTGATATGGTCATAGAAGATTTGGACTTGGAGCGAAAGATCTATGACGTGATGAGGGACTTTTTGAAGTAAGTCCTTGAAACGAGTCCATGCTTCGTAAAGAGTTTCATCTTGACGTTGTTGGAACATCAAGATGTCATTCCTTAACTTGGTGGTTCTTCCCGGTGGGAAAATTTGAGCAAGGAATCGAGTAGTGAGGTCATCCCAAGATGTGATGGATCCCTCGGGTAAACGCTCAAGCCATTGACTAGCTTGGTCATGTAGAGAGAATTGGAAGAGACGCAATCAGGTCGTCTCTCGAGTGCCAACATCAAGGTCTATGGAATCTATGATTTTAAGGAAATCCTTGAGAAGTTGGTTTGGATCTTCGGAACGAAGTCCATGGAATGCACATCCGCTTTGCACCAACCGGATGGTGTCCAATCGTAAGGGAGACACATTGGCTCCTTCAGTGAGCTCAATGGTATTTCGATAGCCTTGGTGGCTAGGTCGGGATTATTCTCCTAAAGTGCGGGCTCTAGGAGGTTGGTTTGGTTGTGGTGGGTTTTTTTGTGGTGGGTTGATAGGATCAAAGATATTACCACCTTCTATGATGGCGGATGGTAATGGTTACGAACAAAGAAACAAAGAAATGAGATAGACTAAAGAAGACCTATAAAATAAAAATAAAAATCTCACTAGAAAGGAATCTAGTGAGAAGACCTAACAAAAATAGATTGCAACCTAAACAATAATTATTCCCCGGCAGCGGCGCCAAAAACTTTGATGTGCTGGATTGTAGTCTACAAAAAAGTTTTACTTCTCAAGGGATCTTGAGAAGCTTACAATCCCCACCATGTAGTGTATCTGACCGATGTAGTATAGTGAAGTGGCAAGTACCGGGGGATTGATCGTTCTCCACAGGGAATATTGTTCGCTAGGATTGAAATTAATCTAACTAGGTCTAGAGGTGAGGGATGATTCTTTTTGTATTTTTATATTTTATGGAAAAACAAGTAAAATCTCGGGTATATGGAAAAGTGGGCGGAATTAGTTGCTAGTCAACTAAACCAAATATCTACTTAAACAAATAAAATAAAATAAACAAGAAAATAAAATGTGAGAGACTTCTAATATGAGAAAAACGTGTTTACTTAGATTTTACTACTCCCTAGTTATCTTTTATTGATTAATTGGTTTGTCACATTTGCATAGGTGAAGGGTTGCATTCCTTAATACCATTTGTGGGGCCATGTACGATCTTCTTCAACTCTATAAGCTTCTATCTCTTCCTATGACGACACGTTTAGTATCCTATCATGGACTCATTAATAGTTACTTATGCATTAAATACAACCAATATAACCGTAGTACACATCTGATTACATTTCTTAAGACGTTCAAGCAAGTTACTGTATAGGAGATTAGCCAGTTTTCTTAAGCCTAACGCTAAAATCAATCACCCACAACAATCAAAGACAAACCAACAACCTATAATCAATAACTAGGTTTCATTATATCTAAGCAAACACAAACAAACTTAAGCTAACATGTTAAATAAAAGAAAAGCATATGATATAATCAAACAACACATAGACATATTGAATGATTAAATGATAACTTATCTTCAATTAAACATGGAAGAAAAGAGGGTTTGAAACCCCAAAATAGCTGAAAAAGTCGATTAGGGTTCGTACCTTAAAGTTCTCTACCAAAAAGTCCTCCCTAATGAATGAAAACTTGAAAACTATATATAGATTTACATGGGTGACGACGTCACCTTTTGATGGCTGACGCCGTCATCTCGCCGCGGCTAGGGTTTTTGTCGTCCAATCCAACTTCTTGACGCCGTCTCTCTCTATGTCTTCTGGGCCGTCACGCTTTAGCGTGATACGTGACGGCCTACCCCTGGTAGAACGTGACGCCATCACGTGTTAAGTCATGATTTCTCTTCTGGCGCGTCAAGTGTAAATGTAATTTCCACCTCTTGTCAAATAAGCTGATGCCGTCTCCTTGTACTCCTGACGCCGTCAAGTGCAAATTCCAGCATGGATTCTTGACTTTGTCATTTTCTTCTCTTTATGCTCCAAAAAACGCTTCCTTTTCCAAAATTCTCTTCAAAAGTACCTAAAATGACAAAAGAAACGATTTAAGGTAATAATTGATCATATTATCACGACTTAGGGCTTAAATGACCCCTTAAAAGCGTAACAAATTTTGCCTCATCAGCTTCACAGATTCAAAATCGTTGAGAATGTTTACACCTACATCTGTGATGAATTCAAAAACATCTGAAAGGTATTCATCTACTTAAACTCATACATATTATTCAAACTGTGAAAGCAAATTCAGTGTAAATTGAACATTATGAATCAAGTAATTCTCATCCATAGCTTGCAGATCATCAAATGGCAAGAGATCAAAAGGATGCCTCACAAAACCATCTGACTTCACCGAAGATCTTCTAGCAGTGGTGTCACCATGAAACTGAATTATGTAAGCACTATTTCCAATAATCGGATATTCTTCTGTATTTATAATTACAGCAAAATCATTAATGGTATAGATGTTGCCCTCTTTCAACCTATTTACAAAGCTACGTGTTGTCTTGGACATGGCAATGCAATGCATTATATTACCCTGGACCAAAATTTGAATGTAATTGTTAGCTTACTGATGCGTGGATTGTGGTCTACACAAAAGTTTTACTTCTCAAGGGATCTTGAGAATCTTACAATCCCCACCAGGCAGTGTACCTGACCGATGTAGTATAGTGAGTTGGCAAGTACCGGGGGATTGATCGTTCTCCACAGGGAATAGTGTTCGTTAGGATTGAAAATGATCTAACTAGGTCTAGAGGTGAGGGATGATTTTTTTTTGTATTTTTATATTTTATGGAAAGCGAGTAAAATATCTCGGTTTTGGAAGAGTGGGCGGAATTAGTTGCTAGTCAACTAACCCAATTAACTACTTAATAAATAAAATAAAATAAACAGAAAATAAAATGTGAGAGACTTCTAATAATGAGAAAAGCGTGTTTACTTAGATTTCACTACTCCCTAATTATCTTTTATTGATTAATTGGTTTGTCCCAATTGCATAGGTGAAGGGTTGCATTCCTTAATACCATTCGTGGGGCCGTGTACGATCTTCCCCAACTCTATAAGCTTCTATCTCTTCCTATGACGACACGTTTAGTATATTGTCATGGCCTCATTAATAGTCACTTATGCATTAAATACAACCAATAAAACCGTAGTACACATCCGATTATGTTTCTTAAGACGTTCAAGCAAGTTACCGTATAGAAGATTAGCCAGTTTTCTTAAGCCTAACGCTAAAATCAATCACCACGGCTAGGGTTTCTTTTCGTCCAATCCAACTTCTTGACGCCGTCTCCGTTTAGTCTTCTGGCCCGTCACGTTTGTGCATGATACGTGACGGCCTACTCCTGGTAGAACGTGACGCCGTCACTTGTTAAGTCTCAATTTCTCTTCTGGCGCGTCAAGTGTATATGTAATTTCCACCTCTTGTAACATAAGCTGACACCGTCTCCTTGAACTTCATGACGCCGTCAGGTGCAAATTCCAGCATGGATTCTTGACTTTGTCGTTTTCTTCACTTTTTGCTCCAAAAACGTCCAAAATGCTTCCTTTTCCAGAATTCTCCTCAAAAGTACCTAAATTGACAAAAGGAACGATTTGAGGTAATAATTGATCATATTATCACGACTTAGGGCTTAAATGACCCCTTAAAAGCGTAACAAATTTCTCTTTATCACTTACTCATAGAAGAATCATACATACATGTTTCATTTATTTTCAGGAAAGTACCTTGGAATCTGATATGAGAAAATCAGTACTTAGATAACGGCCAATAGCATTATTGATGTCCCATTTTCTGCACACCACGGCAACAATGGGGCCTGTTACATTAAGATCAAGCTGGTCAAGGAACACTTGGAATTCAGCTTGCACAACTGCCTTTGGCATGGTGTATGCTTTTACTGAGAGGGTGAACTGGTGTGATTGAAAGAGTGTGCACAACCTATTTATAGCTTTAGCAGCCAACCTTTGAGTTGCATTACTCATTAATGTAGCTACATAATAATGAGGAATAATTGCAAGTGTAACTCTATGATTGCTTTGTATACTTGCAATTCATGTTAGTTAATTGCAGCAACACTTAGTATAGTTTCAATCATTTACATTCGAAGTAAAACTCGAATCACTAATTCCACCCCTATGTACTTACCATGAAGCATGAAAATTAAATGAACGTACTTACGCATGAAGCCTCCGCATTTATAAGGGGACTGAATCTTTTAATATATATAGATATGTACATGACAAAAGTAAAAATAACTATAAAAATAAATAAATAAACAAAGAAGAAAAATAAAATTATAAAGATAAATAATGATTAACTAATAATAACTAAAAAGTAAAAGTAAACATAATTCTATCTAACTTTTGATAATAAAGATAAAATATATAATGATTATTTTTATAACAAGTCAATGATTAGGTAAGAGCATCTCTAATGTTATCACAATAATTTAGCACTGAAATAGTGCAAAACTAGCATCTTATTAGAATATGTTTGCACTAAATAACTTTTACTCCAATGTATACACTATATATTTGCACTAAATATACTTTAAATCTATCAAAATACATAGAAATGCAATGAATTAAAAAATTAAATTAAGCAAAATATATAAATATTGTTTTCATTTTAACTGCGTTGATGAGAAACGCACGAATTTATATTTTATATCAATTAGTTTTAATTATTTGCATTATAAATCAAAGATTAGTTAAATATAAGAGTTTTTAAATAAATGAATAGTGTTTAGTGCAATGAATAGTATTGCACTAAATTTGGTGTTTTTTGGTTGTTTACAATTTATTGTATTAAAATAGTGTGATATTTAGTGCTAACATTGGAGAATATTTTTTATACATTTTGCATTACTTTAGTGCAAAAAGTACATTTGGGTGATAATATTGGAGATGCTCTAATCATATTGATGTATTTAGACTATCCTTTTTATAAAAAGAATTCTTTCAAGTCTTTGCTTTCTATTTTTACTCAAGTAAACCAAATAAAGTTTCTACATTCACAATCGCTTTCAAGTCGCACACGGCACAGCTATCTTATTCAGTGTAATTTCCTGTCGGATTCTTTTTTTCATTATAGTCTCACTGACTTGATTAAACTCCCTATAAGTTTATGATCTTAAAAGAAAACAATGTGTGACATTGTCACTGATCAAATCCATAATAATGATAACCATTATCGGTACCTTATTTTGGATGCTAACAACTTCTGGTGCATTAGAAACCATACTCCCAAACCAATCCATTGCAGATGGCGAGTCCATCGTCTCACAAAATGGAACATTCGAATTGGGTTTCGTAAGCCCAGGGAATTCGAAGAATCGTTACCTTGGGATATGGTACAAGAAGATAACTAGTACAATTATATGGGTTGCTAACAGTGACCACCCACTTAAGAGTACCTCAGGTGTTTTCATGTTTAACAGAAAACAAATGCTACTGATGCAAAATGGTACCATAATTTGGTCGTTTGACTTCATGGCGCAGATTACAGATAAAACTGCAGTGGCAATACTTTTGGATAACGGGAATTTTGTAATCAAAGGCAGAAGTAACAAGAATTTCATTTGGCAAAGTTTTGATTATCCTGGAAATACCTTTTTACCCGGGATAAAATTCGGGAAGAACTTTATAACGGGAAAAGAGAGATACATGACATCATGGAGAAGCAAAGATGATCCGTCACCGGGTGAGTATACGATGAGGTGGAAGATGGATGAATACCCACAACTGTACAAGATGAAAGGTTCTGTCACTGAATCAAGAATGGGACCATGGAACGGAGAGAGTTTTGCGGGCCTGCCAATTTTTTCACAGAACCAAATTTCAACATTCAAGCTGGAGATTGTTACCAATCAAGAGGAAAGTTATTTCCTATACACATTAAATAGTACCAAAGTTTTAGAAAGAGCAATACTTACAGAAGACGGGAAGATAGAATTCTGCCACCATGACCGTGACAGTGAAGCCCAAGATTGGATGCAAGATTGGACTATACCGTTGGATAACTGTGACAGCTATGACATGTGTGGCCCGTATGGAAGCTGCAACATCCTCACTTCACCTTACTGCGGGTGTCTGAAAGGGTTCAAACCAGCAGCGGGATCACGCGTCGATGAGTGGTCTAGTGGATGTCAAAGGTTGGTAGCTCTTGATTGCAAGCGTGTAGAAGATTTTCTAAAGTACCCTGGAGTCAAATTACCAGACACAAAAGGTGCTCTCTTTAATGAACACATGACTCTAGGGGAATGTGCAGTAGCATGTAAGAACAATTGCTCATGCATAGCTTATGCGAATCCATACATCTCACCAGCCAGAAATGGATGCTTGCGATGGTTTGGTGATTTGATTGATATCAGAGTTTATCCACAAAATGGTCAAGATCTTTACATTAGATTGGCCGCCTCTGAAGTATTACGTAAGTCCCTGTCTTCATAATCAGTGCTAAATCTTTACTTGATCCATTTTGACAATATCTAGCTTTTCTCAGGGCTCCAATCAGAACCGAACAAAAAGAAACGATTGCAATTGAAGGTTTTCTTGTCAATTTCAGCAGTAATGATTATATTGAGCATGATATTGGCACTTTATCTATGGATTAAGTGGAAAAGATCAAATGTAAATTCAGACGGTAAGTGAAAGTATGGTTAATTTTTATGTTTACACTGATTAAAAAAAGTTGACTTCATCTATACTTAATATTTTCAGGTAGTGAAGCAAAGCTTCTAGATGCAGATCATGAGGGAAGCATTGAAATGGGAGAGATACACCTGCCGTTGTTTGGTTTATCAACAATTGCTAAGGCGACAAATGATTTTTCGGATGATAACAAGCTTGGAGAAGGTGGTTTTGGCCCAGTTTACAAGGTAAGTATGGTGGCTATTATAAACTAATGTCAAAAATAGAACCTCTCCAAAGTACGTACCAACAAAGGATGCATATTGACATTTGCATGGGAGAGAAAACGAAGAAAGCAGTTGCACAATAATTAAGCACATACGAAATTGCTCTTACATATTAATATGGAACTATTTAAGTGTGTGAACCACAAAATACCTATCACGTTCCCTTTTAGTCTTTGTGTACTAGACATGAAATATATAAGATATAAGTAGTGTATTGTGTGTTTTCTTGTGTAATATTAATTAGAGAATTTGTTTACTAGACATGAAATTATATAATATACTAAAGGGTAAGAGGTTACTGTAGCAAGCACAGTGCTTGCTACAGTAATTTTTTTTTTTTTGTATTAACGGTCGTTAGTTATTTAACGGCTGTTAACTAACGACCGTTATCTTTAACATTTAAAAAAAATTTGTACGCACTTTGTCTTTCATCTTAGTGGTTCATTGCAAATTTAGTCCTCAAATAATTTACATAAATGGTCCTTCATGTTATACATCAATTGCAAAATCAGTTCTAGGTAACTAACTTCATGTTAAGTAGCTAACGGCAACAAAAGAATTCCGCAGCAACGCGCGGGTACCAAACTCGTTGTGTACTAGACATGAATCCTATTGAGCACTTAGGAGTTAGGAGTCCTGCCCAAACACAACCTGGTATACTAAACCCTGCACATGTGTGATTTCTTCAAACTATTTTGTTGGATTCCGGATCCCAATAATGTAATAACAAAATCTAAACACAGAATAGCAACTTTTTAAGTATGAAACGGATATAAACCAGTCAAAATAAATAAATAAATAAATTAAAAAAAAATAAAAAAAAAAATAAATAAAATCCATTGTCAAGGAGAACTAAGTGGTCACTGATAGGTAGTTTCCTTTGATGATGTATATGGAATTAGCCCATACAACATGCAATGGATGCACAGAAACAAAATATCAATTCCTCTAACTATCCATCTATAACTAATGCATCAATAAGTGGTTATGTTCAGGGCGTACTCGAAGGACAAGAAGTTGCAATCAAGCGGCTGTCCCAATCCTCTCATCAAGGACTACAAGAATTCAAGAATGAAATTATTTGCATTGCTAAACTGCAGCACAGGAATCTTGTGAAGCTTCTAGGATATTGCATTCAAGGAGTTGAAATAATGCTGATCTACGAATACCTACCAAACAAAAGCCTGGACCGGTTTATTTTTGGTCTGAGTACATCAAAATCATAGATATTTTCATCTACCCATACCTAAGATATTGACTAAATCAATCTAATTAACTAAGTTGCACAATTTCTATCAGATGATAAAAAGAAACATATACTTGATTGGCCTCAGCGATTCAATATTATTAATGGGATAGCTCGAGGTCTCCTTTATCTGCATGAAGATTCTAGACTGAGAGTTGTCCACAGAGATCTCAAAGCCGACAACATTTTGCTGGACGTAGACATGAACCCAAAGATATCAGATTTTGGTATTGCTAGAATGTTTGGAGCACATGAAACTCAAGCAAATACACAAAAAGTGGTTGGAACCTTGTATGAACTTATTAACCGTGTGAGTCGTAATATCTTTGACATCTTAACTAGCTCTATATTTATATGTTTAATACTTGTGTTCAGGGGCTACATATCTCCCGAGTATGCAAAACATGGGATATTTTCAGTGAAGTCAGATATATTTAGCTTTGGTGTTTTGGTGTTGGAGATCGTTAGTGGGAAGAAAAACAGAGGATTCAGTCATGAAGATCATTCCGATAACCTTCTTGGACATGTAAGTTTCTTGAATAGTATTGCACACACTAATTTTTCTAATAATCAAAACTTTGAACTGCCGCTAAAATAAATCAACAGGAGCCAAGTAGACACACTTAGTCTTACTTAATATAATTTGATCCCACTAACCCAGGATCTCGGGGCAACAGCGAACGAAGCTCTTCCTATAATAGTACTAATAGTTATATATACATTAGGCGCAACTTTTATTATATAACATCATGTTAGTATCGAGAATGCATAAGTTGTTCTAAACATAATACATAGGTGAAACTCATGAAAGGACATAGGTGACTAAACACGGGCGGACCCATGGGAGTTTCCGGGGGTTCCTGTGAACCAAATGAGGTTTTGCAGTGTAGCGCAAATTTTTGTCTATAATCCTTATATCTCCGAAATGAACCTTGTCTAAAATTTTGTGTTACATGTCTTTATGTTTATTATTTTGGGTAACGACCAAAAAATAACAACTTACTTTCTTCAATTTACTAAGATGAAACACTTACTTTTTTATTAACATTTAAGCCAACGAAACTTTCAAATATTGTTCTGAGATGAAACAATTACTTTTTTATTAACATTTAAGCAAACGAAACTTTCAAATATTGTTCTGATATCAACAAAAAGTTGTATTATTATCAAGAGTTAAAAATAAATAAAAATATTACGTGGAAAATCATAAAGGTGAAATTGTTGATATTAGGACAAAGAAAATAAGTTTCGTTGTCTTAAATGTTAATAAAAGAGTAAGTGTTTAATCTCGGTAAATTGAAGAAAGTAAGTTGTTAATTTTTGGTCTTTACCCTATTATTTTTGCCAAACAAAATTTGCGCAGTTAGTCATTTACAGTCCTAGGTCCACAGAGTAAATAATCTTAGAGGGAGAGGTGTGGCAACGAGCCAAAATTACTCATTTGAGGTTCATGGGTACCACATCACCTTACACCTTCCTCGCAACTAACCCCCTTCATCAACAACTAACCCCAACTTACTCATTTGGTGTCCACCACTTACACCTTTATTTTATTTTTCACTCACAAAAAAAAATAAAATAAAATAAAAATAAAAATAAAAATTACACAATCTCAGACGAAAGCTTCGTCGTGCAGACGAGCAAGTTGAAAGTGAGGAGGTTGGGATGGTACAATGAGGAGGATGGCGAGCTGCCAGCTAGGCATGACGAGGTGCACTGGCGAGCCACACCTCTTCCTCTTACCAAATTTATGCAATTAGTGTGTCTAGTACAACGTCTTTATTGATTTCCCTACCAACAATATCATTTTAAGAGGAAGATTTGTGTGCATAGTACAAAAAGATGGAGTATTTGTTAAGCTTAAAAACAAGCGGTATTTCATATAAATATATAACGATAATGATGGTGATCATATTATAAGAGAATTGACTTGCACATATTTTGTTTTTTTATTTGCAAACACCGATGTACAAGCCATTAGGCTAGTCGGCAAGGGGAGGTGAGCCTCTCACCTTGCAACCCAACTCACCTTAAGTATCCTTGCATTCCTAGTCCACTCACGCGCGAATGAAGGTTCCCAAGACAAAATAAGGTGAACGGCTCACCTTAAGTATCCTTCATGTTTTATTATTTTTTATTTTGTGTGTAAGTGTGTAGGGGTATTTAGTGGAGTATATTTGTATAAAATTGGTATTTTAATGAAATGTGAACATGTAGTATCCTTACCCACAAAAATGTGAGCGGGGATGAGGGGAAGTGAGAGGAGAGAGAAAGCTAACGTGGAGCTAAAATGTAAGATGAGTGAGTCACCTCCTTGCCATCCAGCCTTAAAGCATGTTATAAATAAAGTACAAATGTCTAATGAATGAAATAGTGTGATAATAAGAAACATTTAGTTTTATATATATGCTAGAAATCAATAGAGTTTTATATAAGTTGTGAAAAATATAACCATAGTTAACAAACATTTAGTTTAAGAGTATAATCAAGCCCTAAATGAACAATTGATGATGCGCGCAACACTAAAATAAAGTTACTGAATACAAATATATATATATATATATATAAAATAAAATAAAATAAATAAAAAATACAAAGATAATAAAAAAAAAATTTAAGGTTTAATTTCCAAATAAGATACATGAAATGCCCACTATCTGAATACTATTAATAGATTAGAGATAGGGCTCAACTAATCAATTGAAATTGTTGAATTAAGAATACAATTTGTAATTGAAAAGTGAAATGATTTGTTATTGATATTATGAGTTGTTTACAGAGAGTAGAGAAAGCGTTTACATCAAGAACTAATTAATACAACAAAGAAGTGGGAATTTATACTAGTGTAAAATGGGCGGGAAATATGGTTTGAGTTGGTTAAAGCATGTGTAGGTCACGTGCTGTCTAAAATGGGTAATTTTTGGTAGTTTGACTTTTGTACATGTAACAATCCTTTCCTTTGAGAAAATCCTTGACCTCAAGGATCTAAGACAAAGTCTGGAAATCTCTTTGTAAGGTCTGCTAGTGAATCCCAGGTTGCATCATCTTATGTCCCATTGCTCCATTGAATTAAGCAAAACACTACTGCTCTATTGCCTTGTTTCACCATCTTCCTTTCAAGTAGCTTCATAGGAGTAGCAACCAATAGCCCCTTTGGATCACATTGTGGAAAATGTCCCATACTAGCAGAATCTGAGTAGTAGGCCTTCAATTGAGAAACATGGAAGACTGGATGTACTTAAGCATATTAAGGTAGTTGTAGCTTATAGGCAACCTGACCTATTTTAGCAATTATCTGGAAAGAGCCAAAGAACTTAGGAGAAAGCTTGTGTTGCCTTCCTTTCATGAGAGTAGTTTGGCTATATTGTTGAAGCTTCAAATACACCCATGAGCCAACTTCAAACACCCTTTCAGACCTTCTTCTATCAGCTTGACTTTTCATTTTATCTTGAGCTTTCTTGAGGTTGAACTTGAGCAGCTTAATAGTATTCTCCCTGGCTTATAAAGTTCTGTCCACAGCTTCAACTAGACTGTTTTTAGCCATATAAGGAATGTATAATTGTGGTGGCTGACCATACACCACCCCAAAAGGGGTAGTGTTTGCAAATGAGTGGAAATTGGTGTTATACTAATATTCAGCTAATGGCAGCCATTTAACCCAATCCTTTGGTTTTTCACCAGTCATGCACCTCAGATAACCTTCCAAACACTTATTTACAATTTTAGTTTGGCCATATGT
This sequence comes from Artemisia argyi, assembly GCA_030686995.1. Taxonomy (NCBI): domain Eukaryota; kingdom Viridiplantae; phylum Streptophyta; class Magnoliopsida; order Asterales; family Asteraceae; genus Artemisia; species Artemisia argyi. The sequence goes on along the minus strand of CM060706.1, from coordinate 153,370,946 downwards.
TTGTGGATGGTATGCTAATGAAAACATCAATTGAACTTGCAGCTTCTCAAACAAGGATTTCCAAAATAAGCTCATGAAAATTTTATCTCTATCACTGACAATGGTTTAAGGCAAACCATGTAATTTGTAAATGTTATCCACAAACACTTGAGCAAATTGTGGTGCAGTATAAGGATGAGACAGTTGGGCTTTTTAGACAATCTATCCACAACTACCAATACTGTACTTTTGCCTTGTGAAACAGGCAAGGACTCAACAAAATCCATAGAAATATCCTGCCAAATTTGATGGAATTGGCAAAGGTTGGAGCAAACCTGGATATTTAGAGAGGTCTGACTTAGTCCTTTGGCATACACCACATTTCCTCACCCAGTGTTTGACCATCTTTCTCAATCCTTTCCAATAAAAGTAAGTAGTAAGCCTTTTAGAAGTACCAAACACCCTTGAATACCCCCTCCCCCCACACAGCTGAACCATGAAAGTGGGCAACCAATTTTTTTCTCAATTCTTCATTTTGGCCTACCACCTATTTATCCTTCCTTTTGAGTTGATTATTATGCCACACATACTTCCTTCCTTTTAGTAGTACCAAATTGAATGCCCCCCCCCCCCCCCGGCTGCTAATTTCTTTCTCAACTCTTCATTTTGGCCTACCATCCAGTTATCCTTCCTTTTGAGTTGATTATTATGCCACACATACTTACTATTAACCAAGGTGCCCTGCTGAAGTCCTTATACAACCTTTTGCCAAATAGGATCAATTGTCCAAGTCTCAATACCTGTTTCCATTGATTCATTTGTTGCACCACCAGTCAAAAGGCTAAACAATTCAGCTTGTCTTTCAAACCTTGAGAGTGCATCAGCAGCAACATTATCCTTCTATTTTCTATATTCAATTTCATAATCAAATCCAAGAAGCTTAGGCAATGATTTAGTCTAAAATGGAGTTTTAAACCTTTAGTCAAGCACATATTTTAAACTAAAGTGATCAGTCTTGATTTATAAATGCCTATCTAGCAAGTAACCTCTCCATTTTTTACAAGGCCAACACCACTTCTAAAAGTTCTTTCTTATAGGATGATAAAGACTGATGTTTGAGAGCTAAAGTTTTACTAAGAAAGGCTATTGGGTGACCCTTTTGTTGTAAAACAGCTCCAATTCCTAATCCTGAAGCATCTGTCTCAATGACAAACTCTTCATAAAGTTAGGTAGTGCTAGCACACGGGAATTAATCATGGTTTTTTGTAGCTCCTAAAAGGTTGTTTAGGCTAGTGATGACCACTGAAATGCATTCTTTTTTAGCAATGCAGTCACTGGTTGGCTGATAGCTGTATAACCTTTGATGAATCTCCTATAATACCCTGTTAACCCAAGAAATCCCCTCAATTGCTTGATATTTGTAGAAGTGGGACACTGTTGCATTGCTTGAATCTTTCTAGGATCAGTAGCCGTGTAACTAGATATGACATGCCCCAAATACTCCACCTTATCTGTCCCAAAGATAGACTTATTCTTTTTGGCATACAAGGAATTTGCTCTCATGGCTTTCAATACCAATTTTAAATGTTGCACATGTTTTGAGAGTGAAGGGTTGTGTTGAACCGTAGACGGGGGTGATTACGGTCTTTTAGGCTTCTTTGAAGTTTAAAGACTTCAAGCCTCAAAGATCAATAAGTGGTTTATAATACAACAACCATGATAATAATCATAACCAAGTATATAAATCAAGTAGAGAGAGAGACACCATGATATATATTAGTTCCGGATGGAGGGTTTATACCATCTATACGTCCAGTTGCGAATCAACGATACCGATACTATTACACTAGTATAATCCTTTCGGTGGACTACAAACCGTTACAATTCACTCCACCGATATTTGATGCTCACAAAGAAGGAGTTACTCCACGGTATTCCGCCCTCAGAAACCACCCAAAAGAATCTCGTGATTCGACTTAACCTATGGTCACCAAGACCACTACCAAGACTTCCCACCGGAAGTATCAAACCCTAACTAGATCGCCAATGATCTAGGCTTGGTCACCAAGACACAAGACTTCCCTTACAAACAAATTGAAAGAATAAGTTTTTGTTTAATCAACCAAGCCCTAACCTAACATAGAGACTCGATTGTAGTAGAAAGGGTAAAGATAAGAAGACCTTCGACACAATCACAAGAGTGGATTAGGTTCTTGTGATTCTTCCCTTGCAAGGAAATGTGTTCTTTCAATAGATGTTAGTGTGAAAGATTAAGAATACAAGATAGAATTAAAGGATTAGAAAGAAAGAAGATAGAGAGAAAGAATAATGGCAAGTGGTGAGGAATACAAGAGGCAATGGTGGGTATTTATAGGCAAAGATCTCAAGTTGAGTAAGATTTATTGAGGTTAGTGTGTCATTGGCGCGTCGGAGCGCCAGCAGCGCGCTAGACCATTTGGTGAATTTTGCCTTATGGGATCTTGGTCTTGTAAATACCCAACCTTGCTAAACCTCCAATTGTACTTCACACATTTAAACCTTAAGGTTTACCAACTCAAATAGCCAATTTGAAAAATGTTTTGTGAAGTATTTATAAGAAACCAATTATCAAGGATAGAAATAGCAGAAAGGATAATTGGATGGAGGTAGAATAGGTATTCCTCATATGGCATAAAAGAGAGAAAGAATATGCCATGGGATATTCTATGAGAGGGAAGAAATTTGAATTTGAAATTCAAATGTTGTAATTGTGAAAAGAGAGAATGAGGTTGAGTTAGAGATGAATCATGGTTGAGTTAGAAGAGTAACCATGGTTAGGTGAGAAAGAGGTGTGTTGAGAACAAACCATGGTTAGGTTAGAGAGAGAACCATGGTTGGGTTGAGAAGGGGATATCCAAAAGAATATTCCATTTCTTGGAGAAAAGGGTGAAATGGAAGGTTGAGATGAGTTGGAGAGGAATGGATGGTTGAGATGAATGGGAGCCTATGTTTGGGATTCAAAAAATTCACCATGTGTTGAATTAAAGAGTGAGGAGGTGATGAGTTGGATGTGAGTTGGATAGGATGTGAAGTTGATTTGATGGGGAGCCTAAGAGATGAGTTGGCTAGTGTGTGAGGAAGAAAGGATGTAAGTGAAGTGTGTGTAATTTGAAAAGGAATGAGTTGGATATGATGTGAAGTATGTAAGACTTGAGATGTGATGGGGATCCTTGTGTGTGTTAGAGTAGAGAGGTTGTGATAAGAGTGTGGGTATTTTGAAATATGAGTGTTGGAATATGCAAGATATGGATTAGATTGTGTAAGGGAATATAAGATATGAGTTGGATTTGTGTAAGAGAAGAGATATGGTTGATATTGTGATGAGTTGGCTAGTGTGTGTTGGAGAGGGTATGTGAGTGAAGTGTGTGTATTTTGAATGTGAAAAGAGTGAGTATGTGAGTGTCTGAGTAAGGTATATTAGGGTTTGAAATGGATAGTTGAGATGAAGAAGATGAAGTGTGGTGAAATCTTAGTTGTTGAAAGGGAATGTTGGAAGAGAATGTTTTGGAGATATTGTGTGGGAATGTGGGAGACAAGAAGTAGATGAAAGTACATAGGGTGTAAGGGAATATTAAAATAATGTTGGGGATAAGATTTGGGAGGATTTTGGAAGGGTTGGAGGATTTGTTTTATGTGAAAGGGTAATTAGAAGGATGATTAAGAAACAATTATATTGTCATTAAGAAAGAAAAGATTTGTCAAATATGATTATGAGTTGAGAAAATCAAAGGTTACTTATAATCTCAAGTAACTCAACGTCGAGAATCCATAATCTCATAACTCGTGACTCTCTACGACTCGACGTACTCAACTAACACCTTGACGCAAACAAGCTAAGTGCTTTGCATTGATGTAAAGCATATCCCAAGCGGGAAAGGATGCGTTTACGCAAAGTGACCTTTGACTTTATTTGACCAATAAGGGAGTAAACCCGTTACATGATTAGCTATAAATTTAGACATCAACCCTTCAAGATTATTGGTACTACCATAGCTGTTGGAAGGATTGTTGTTGAAAGTACGGTTAGGGGGTTGACCGTTTGATTGGTAACGATTAGGTGGAGTGGAAGAATTATTTTGGGGTGCGTTTTGGCTTTGTTTCCACCTAAAGTTTGGGTGATTTTTCCAAGAGGGGCTGTATGAATCACCATAAGGGTTTGGCTCGGGTTTGAAAGTGTACCACTTGTCTCCCGCTCCGTCGGTAAGTGGGGATGCGTAATCCGCAAAAGCTTGTTCGGGGAGTTCCATGCAATCACAAGTGTCATGAGGACCACTACATAATTCGCATGAAGAAGTGATTTTGTTCACTTGGCTTGAAGGTTTAGGAGCTTCGTAGGATTTCATGAGAAACTTGACTTGGCCTTCAAGTTCCATGATCCTACAGTCGGGAGTGCTTGAATTTTTCGAAGGCAAAGATATTGCCTTGACCGTTTTGTTCAAATCACAGGGATCATTCCAACTTTCATTGTCATATAGAGCAAGATCTCCTATGAGTTCCCATGATTCTTCCACACTTCGATCATGTAGCTTGCCACCGGCCGCTTGGTCAATGGTTTGCCTCGAGGAGAGATTGATATGGTCATAAAAGATTTGGACTTGGAGCCAAAGATCAATGCCATGATCCTACAGTCAGGAGTGCTTGAATTTTTCGAAGGCAAAGATATTGCCTTGACCGTTTTGTTCAAATCACAAGGATCATTCCAACTTTCATTGTCATAGAGAGCAAGATCTTCTATGAGTTCCCATGATTCTTCCACTCTTCGATCATGTAGCTTGCCACCGGCCGCTTGGTCAATGGTTTGCCTCGAGGAGAGATTGATATGGTCATAAAAGATTTGGACTTGGAGCCAAAGATCAATGCCATGATGAGGGACTTTTTGGAGTAAGTCCTTGAAACGAGTCCATGCTTCATAGAGAGTTTCACCTTGACGTTGTTGGAACATTAAGATGTCATTTCTTAGCTTGGTGAGATCATCCCAAGAGGTGATGGATCCCGAGGGGAAACGCTCAAGCCATTAACTAGCTTGGTCACGTAGAGAGAATTGGAAGAGACGCAATCGGGTCGTCTCTCGAGTTTCAACATCAAGATCTATGGAATCTACGATTTTGAGGAAATCCTTGAGATGTTGATTAGGATATTCGGAACGAAGTCCATGGAATGCACATCCGCTTTGCACCAACCAGATGGTGTCGGATCGCAAGGGAGGCACATTGGCTCCTTGAGTGAGCTCAATGGTGTTTCGATAGCCTTGGTGGCTAGGACGGGAGTAATCTCCTAAAGTGCGGGGTCTAGGAGATTGGTTTGGTTGTGGTGGGTTTTGTAGTGGGTTTATAGGTTCAAACATATTACCACCTTCCATGATGGCTCACCAATGATGTTAACAATTTCTATTGTTTTGGACTAGGTCCAGCTATCCTGAGGTCTAGGATAGGAGTTGGAACTTGTGCAAGCCTGATGAGTAGGTGGAGTGGGTTCAGTTACTGGAGCCTGAGGTTTCTCAAGATTAAGATCTTCAGTTACCTCAGTGTGATCAGCTTGAATTGTGGTATCCTGAACAATTGGTTCAGTGGTGGTAGTCTCATTGGAGACCTGTTGAGTTTCTATGAACTAACTGATGGTTGGATGAAGTAGGTTGTGAGGATTGATGAAATATGAGACTTCTGCATCAGCTTGGTATTGAGTAGAGAGGTTATTCTCATGGTGATACTCATCAGGAGGATATCTTGATGAGTCATCAATACCAATTTCTTCCACTGAGGAGTTTGAGAACATGATAGCTTCAGTGCTTTCATCGAAGGTTTTATGGAAGGTTTCCTCAGTCTGTTGTCTCCTTGTATTGAACACCCTGAAGGCTTTTGAGACAAGGGAATACCCTAGAAAGTAACCATCATCAGCTTTTGCATCAAATTTTCCAAGATGATCCTTATGATTATGAATAAACACAGGACACCCAAACACATGAAAATAGCTGATGTCAGGAATTCTTTCTTTAAATAACTCACATGGAGTTTTGCTATGTCTCTTAACAATGATGGACTTGTTTTGTGTGTAGCAGGCTGTTTTTACTGCCTCAGTCCAAAAGTGTTTGGAGAGAGCAGATCCATTAAGCATTGTTCTAGCAGCCTCTATGAGGGTTCTTTTCTTTCTTTCAGCAACCCCATTTTGTTCAGGGGAGTAAGGAGAGGAAAAGTTTTGAGAGATACCCTTCTCATCACAAAAACATTCAAGGTCATTATTTTTGAATTCAGTCCCATTATTAGTCCTGATTTGTTTGACCCTGATGTCATTTTGGTTTTCAATCTTCCTGATAAAGGACATGATTGTTTCAACAGCCTGACTCTTTTTGGTCAGGAAATAGCCCCAAGTGTATCTTAAGTATTCATCCACAATGACCAGAGTGTACTTTTCATAGTGGATTGACTTTGGATTGATGGGTCTAAAAAGATCCATGTGAAGTAGGTGCAGGCAGCTGGTGATAGAGGAATTTTGTTTGGTTTAAAGGATGCCCTGTGGTGTTTACCTTTTTCACAAGCAGGGCAGGGTTTATCCTTAGAGAACACAAGTGATGGTAAGCCAAGGACTTTGTTTTGTTTGGCCAGGTTGTTTATGTTTTTGAAGTTCATATGGGAAAGTCTTTTATGCCAAAGCCAATTGAGGGTTTCAGTGGCTTTAGCGAAAAGGCATGTTCCATTCTGAGTGAGTGAGGACATACAAAACATAGACATCCTGCCTTCTTGGTGCAATAAGAACAACTTCTTCAATTGCTTATCATCAAAGTGAACTATGTATTTAGCATCACATAGTTGACTGACACTGATCAGGTTATATTTGAGACCATTAACATAAGCAATTCTATTAAAAACTATTCCACTAAAGTTTACCGAACCATAACCTTCAGTGAGACAAGATGAGTTATCAACAAATACCACCTTAGGTCCCGGTTTTTTTACATATTTGTGCAGATATTCCTTCACGCCAGTCATGCTTCTTGAACATCCACTATCAAGATGCCAAACAGGATCCCTGGCATGTCTCTGCACAAATGTAAAATGAGTTAGCTTTTCTTGTGAACCCACTTTCTGGTGGGTTTGGCTTTAATGGCCATTTTGAACTGAGAGATTGATCCATGATCGGTGGTGGTGTAAACATTGCTGCCATAGATTTTACATCTGGGAGACGAGGTTGGTTTGGTGATGCCTCTTCTGGACAGAATGACCTGTTCATGTCCTGAACTGTCATGAGTAGGGTCTCCACAGATATCACAACATGGATACATCAAACAATCATCAGGGAGATGATCATTAAATCCACAGTGGATGCAAGGTGAAAAAGGTTTAGCTTTTTGCCTTATCTGTTTAGAGCCTGAGGCATAGTCAAGAGACTGAGCATTGTGGTAGAATACACCACCTAATGAGACTGTGTAAGATAGATGATCAGAGGTTATGTGATATTCCTTTTTACATATCATGCAAAAAAGGATTCTATAACAGTCATCAGTGGTATGTGTGCTATAGTTACACAATTCATATATCAGCTTTGGCTTAGATGTAGCCTTAGATTTGGTGGAACTTGAGAAAGCTGGTTTAATTTCCTTATCCAAAGATTAAGGTGTTTTCTCATATGATTCAATCTTTTCACTCAACTTCCTAACAAGTTCAGCCAACTGATCATATTTAGAATCAGGGCTATCAGTGATAGCCTCATTGGAGACTGAAGTTGTAGAGTCATTAGTGGGTACTGAGACATCAGTGATTGGCCTTTTCAAGATTGTTCTTCCTAAACCAGCCTTCTCTCTTGGAGAGTGTTGAGTGTACACCAGAGGTGTTAGCTCTGAGCTAGGTTCAGCTCCTTGAAGAACTTTCAGTGGTGGGAGTGGATTCTGTGAGACAGATTCAGACTCATTAATGGACGCAGGAGGACTAGATTCATCAGTGACCCCAAGCATATTTTTAATAGCCTGACTTTCAAGTTCCAATATTTTTCTAGTGTTAAAATTTGGTAATTTACTATCTGGGTTGACTCTTTCAATCCAGTCACTGGGTTTTGATGCCATCTCCTTATTAAAGGATATGCTTGAAGGCAGAAATGCCTTTTCACCATGATTCTCACTCGAGGACTCAGTGTTTTGATCCTCACCAATAATAAATTTCTTATTGATTGGTGTGAGACTTACTGAATCAAAAACCCTAGGGTTTTTCTGAGTCCACTTATATATCACAGCCTTTTCTTTCTTAAGTTCATCCTAAAGAGCTTGATTTTGTTTTACTAGTTCAGTGTTTGAATTTGAAGTGTAACAGCATCAAGCTTTGCTTGTTTTAGAATAAGTAATTCATCTATACACTTATTTAACTCAAAAATTAACTTATTGAATTTTGAAAACAAATTTCGTCTTTGCTCTTCAACGAACTTAAGATCCACATTTAAATAGTTTAAATAGGATTGCCAATCAACATCATCATCCATAGACAGTAAAATGTTTTCCTTTTTCATGGTGATGTTGACCCATTCTCCATTTCTAGCATGGCTTTTTCCAACAGCCAGCTTGTTATCATCTGAAAGTGCCATCAGTGCACTGACCCTTACTTCTTCATCAGAGGAGACATCTTCCTCATCCCAGTCAAAGGCTTTAGCAACAAGTACCTTGTTCTTGCCCTGAACAGGTTTGAAAGGTGCAGCCTGAGGTACTGAGGGAGTGGTCTCAAGGAAAGCAAGTTTAGCTTTAGCTTTTCTATATTTAGCTTCAAAGTCTTTTTGAATATTTGCATTTTGAAAATGTTTAGTGGACTAAAGCATTTTTTGTTGAAACTTGCTAGTCCCTGAAGAAGAACTACTACCAGAAGGTTTGTATCAAGGGTCTGAGGTTGTTTTTGAAAAACAGTCTTTAGCAAAATGACCCCTTTTGCCACAGTTGAAACATTCAGTGGATTCATTAGCTTTAGCTTTTTGAAAATTAGACTTGTTTCTTTTGATAAAACGTTTTGAGTTTGCTAAAAGAACTCTTTCTTGAAATTCAACCTGAAGATCATTGAGATACTCTTCACTGGTTCTCACATCAACCTCATCATCAGAATCATCTTGAAAATCCTGCACAACACCATTAGAGTAGAAGGCAATGGATATGGGTAAAACAGTCAGGGCCTTTTTGGTCTCTTGAGCCTTGCCAGGGTATCTTCTGGCGATTAGGTTGTCTTCATAGACAAACTTCCCGTAAATCTCAAGGAGCTCAAGGTTCTGTATGTGATTAGCATTCCTAAGACCCTGAGAGAAGTTTAACCACTTCTCAGGGAGATTGTTGACAAAGCCAACATTGATTTCATGCTTAGATAGTACTACACCATCATTTGACAGCTCATTGAGCAAGGTTTTGTATCAGGTATAGGTCTGAGAGAGACTTTTAGAGTCTTTGGCCCTGAAAGTGTTATACTCAAGTTCCAGGTCCATGATCCTATTTTCCTTGGTATCTGAGGGACCTTCAAAGCTATGAACCAAGTCAAGCCAAGTTTGTTTGGCTGTAGGACAGTTAATGACTGATTCCATTGTATCGTTTAGGAGAACAATATAATGATGCTTTTCAGGCGTTGGTCTTGATTGACCACCCTCCTCTCATCAGGAGTCCATTGTGCTTCAGGTTTAGGTAAACCTTGAGCAGTCATAGGGACAAAGGGACCTTCATTGATGCATGCAATGTAGTATGGTTCCATACCAGTCAAGTAGCAAAGCATACGCTTTTTCCACTTGCTAAATTTACCAGCTTCTAATTTAGGAGCTACAGCTGAATAGCCACCTCCCTTTTTGTCAACTAGCTGGGGTACATCGCTATCAGCCATTGTGGGATCTTGATTTTAAAAACTTTGAGCACTCTTTTTTTTGAAAAGTTTTGCAAATCAGATGCTCTGATACCACTTGTTGGACCCTTTCACTTGGATAATATTAACTACAAAGTTAATCTAACCAAGTTCCATGATATAGCAATGTAATGATTAATAACAGAAAGGAAGTAAACGTAAAAGATAGGACACAAGATTTTTCAACGTTTATTTCTTTAGTAGAAATTAATCAAAAGAATTATACCCAAGTGTTTGCGGAACAACACTTGGGATTGAAATGACAAGTATGGTATAAACTCCTCACGAAACTCAAACTAAGTTTGAGTGACAACTAAGATCCAACTGAGCTATCTCAGGGATTGTGTTGTTCTTTGGAGAGAGTAAAGATTTGGTTTGTGAATGTCTAAGTATTTAGTGCACAAACTTAATCTTTACCTCTCCCACTTATTCTCTATTTATACACAGGTAGATTCTAACAAACACCTAGGAGACAAAGATTACATCAGCCTATATTAGACAAAATACATAGGTATTTTGTCCCTGTTACAAATGACTATAAGTAGTAAAGAGCAGGGATGCTTTTTGGTCTTCAGTGTTGACACACGTCTTGGTTTTATACTCTTTCAGGGAAAGTTGATCTTTTCTTGATAAGGACCTTCCCTTATCCATTCAAACTTATCCCGCCTAATCTCGCGTTTACTTCAGTCTGTGTATCTTCAGTCTTTGTTCACTCAGTCTTCTTAGTTGGTGAGGAGTCATGGGACTCAGTGAGCTATTGTCATCACTCACTGAATCCATCACCTTCTTCTTTGGCTCAGGTTTCATTCACTGAGAACCGCCTCACTGAATGGTGAACATTTCTTCATAGATTTGCCCTGAGCATCTTGAGGATGACTCACTGAAAGGCTATGCATTCAGTGACTTGCTGAGTGTTCACGGTTATCAAACACTTAGGATATTTTATGTTCAAATCCTAGATTTAGGAGTTTGGGTTTTATCAGACCCAACATATTCATAATTTACTTAATGACTAAGATCCATAAGTACAATCATGTGGTTGGGAATTGTCCTATATTCAATTCATTGAATATCATTTGAATTTGGCATGTTTGCGCATCAATATACTTTCAAGTATATTTTACCAAAATTCAGATTTGTCTTAATTCAATGATATTCCCATATCATTGATTGACAACGGACTTATTTAGAATAACATAAATTATCCATGGATTAAACATGTAAATATAGGATACAATATTAAAATGAGAGATAAACATAACTAATATTTTATTTCATTAAATAATAATTGTCAAATACATCATTTATCCAAATACTAATCACAGTTATGTATGAAACTACTAGCTAAACGAAGTCCAATGCCGTTAGCATGTTCACTAAGCTTTTCATAAGGTAAAGCCTTCGCAAAAGGTTCAGCTAGATTGTCATCTGTGTGAACTTTGAGTAGATTAATTTCAACTATGCGGACTTGTTCTCGAACATAGTGATATTTCTGCAGGAAATGTTTGGCACCCTTCATGACTCCTAGTTCATTGGCGAATATAATTGTAGTAGAATTGTCGCAATACATATTTATAGGTGATTCAATTGAAGGCATAACTCCGAGCCCTGAAATGAATTTTCTAATACAAACAGCTTCCATCGCAACTTCTGAAACAGCTATGTACTCAACTTCTGTTGCAAACATCGCAATGGTACTCTGCTTCTTGCTTTTCCAGTCCACTGCTCCTCCATTGATGACAAAGATGTATCCTATCTGAGACTTCGTATCATCTTTATCACATTGCCAGGACGCATCGCAGAAACCTGCAACATCAAGTCCTGCATCTAGATTTTCTCCATACACTAGAAACATGTCTTTTGTATTTCTTAAATACTTAAGAATGTTCTTGACAGCATGCCAGTGTTTTTCACCTGGATTCTATTGATATCGATTGGTCAGGTTTTGTGCAAACGCCACATTTGGCCTTGTGCATCTCACTGCATACATGATAGATCCCACTGCTGAAGCATAAGGGACTCTACTAATCCTTTCCATCTCAGTAGGTGTTGATGCACACAGTTCACTACTTAAACCATGTTCTACTTGCATTGGGAGATATCCCTTCTTAGAATTATCCATCCTGAATCTCTTCATAATTTTGTCAACGTAAGCACCTTGACTTAAAACAATTAACCGCTATGATCTATCTCTGTAGATCTTGATTCCTAGAATGTATGTTGCTTCCCCTAAATCCTTCATGGAAAAACACCTTCCAAGATAAGACTTAACATCTTGTAAACTTGGAATGTCTTTTCCCATAATTAACATGTCATGTACATATAGGATAAGGAAAATAACATCACTCCCACTAGCTTCAGAGCATCTGTGAGTGAACCTTCACACAATCCATGCTATTAAGTATCGAAAGTTCACAATAAATGATCATAAAACATATAATATCATGCCCGAAAGTATGTATAAATAGGGCGTTATCATGGGCGGAGTTAGTTGCTAGTCAACTAACCTAAAAGCTACTTATATTAAACAAAAATTAAAATAACAAGAAAACTAAAGGTGGTGAACTTCTTATAATGAGACAAACGTGTTTACTTAGATTTAATTACTCCCTAGTTATCTTTTATTGAATTGTTGAATGTCAAAGTATAGTTATTTTAGTTGAAGCGTTGTATTCCTTAATATCAATCGTGTGAGTGTGCTACCTTCCCCAACTCTATGAATATCAATTTCACCTACAACCGTAAGTCAATTAATCATAGGATCATAAACCTTAACTCATGCATTAAATACAATGAGAAAAACCTATATTGCACACAAGGTTACGTTTTCTAAGACGCTCAAGCTAGTTACACAAAGAAGGTCAGCCAGTATTCTTAGCCTAACGTGAAGCAATCAACTAAACAATAGATAACGCAACAATAATCAATAACTAGGTTTCATTAGATCTAAGCAATCACTAAATAACTTAAGCTAGCATGTTAAAAGGAATAAAAGATAAACAAATAATCAAACAACACATAGAGATATTGAATGATTAAAAGAGAAGTTAACTTCAATTAAATATGGAAGAAAAGAAGCTGTGAAAGCCTTACAAAAGATGTGAAATTCGTCCTAGGGTTTGAGTCTCCAAAGTGTCACACTAATGAATGAAAAATCGAAAAGTATATATAGCTTTACAAAGCTGACGGCGTCAGGTTATAGATCCTGATGTCGTCAGACCGCCGTGATTAGGGTTTCTTCTTATGCAAGTCGACCTTCTAACGCCGTTGCTCTTTGTCTTCTGACGCCGTCAGGTTGAGTTCTGACGTTGTCATGCTTTAAGCCTTCTGAGTCGTCTCTTATAACTTTAACACTAGACGTCCATCTCCTAATTACACCTGACGCCTTCAGGTGTACAGTCTTCAAAAGTTCACTGAGGCGACGTGTTGTAACACCCCCAATTCATGGATGCAGCGGAATTCAAACTGGGTGTTACTCGACGGCACAATAGTCACAATAATAGAAAACGAACTCCAATTGAGTCGTTTTAAAAGATTTATCATTCAAATTGTATAAATATCAGAGATTACAAAATGAGGTCCCAATTGGTTCCATGTTTACAATGTATAATAAATGAGTTTTGAATGATAATAAAATTTATAGCCCTCTTGAACATCCGTGCCCTTCCGTGCCATCCTTGATCGTCATGAACCTGAAATACATGCTTGAGAGGTCAACACAAAGGTTGAGTGATATTCATAGAGTTTATTAAATGTTTGAACACAATGTGTTGGTAGTAAATCGTTGAACACAATAATCGTAGTGTTTGTAGTTAAATCGTTTGAACACAATATGTTGGTAGTGTGAGCTATAGACTCACACCAATGTTTGGAAAACAAAACAGGTAGGCTACGTTATTATACGCCCATAAAATGTATTATACACTAAGCTTATGAAACCAAAACGTTAACGTGTACCAATAACGATCGGCGGATTTATCCCGGTAGGTACTTTGCCGTCATACCTAATGTCTCAAATATTAATGCATTTGTTTGAACTAATCAAAACAAATGGGATTCGTCAATCCCAATAGGCCTATTCACAATATTCGCGCTCACTCGCAAGTAACCCTCGCAAGTGATTAAATGGTTCATAATAAGGGATCATGGTTTGGCAAGGATGTTACTTAGTGATAATAAAACATAGTCGAATAGCATACAGTAGAAAGCATTGTGTTCGAGTAGAAAAATAATAGCATGTATTCCCCCCAAGGGTTTGTAAAACATTGAAGTAATGTAAAGTGGGGCTATGAACTCACCTTAAGTAAGATAGCAAGTAATGAATGTAACGGTCGAATCGTGAAGGTTTCTACGAGCAACCTATAATAGAATGTCGCGACTTAGGATCGGAGTAAAGAATATGAAGTAGTGCCTATATATATATCTTGCATTAAGTCCATGATGTGGTATGATGTATAATGTAAGTCTTTGAAAGAAATGATTCATGAAACATGTATGTTTTGTATATCGTTCACTACCGTTCGGGCCGACATAATTCAGAAGTCATGTTAGTAAGCGTTCGAGGAGCCAGGACACTTTAACTCGTAAATCCACAACTCAACTCGACGGCTTACATAATGAACTCCTCACATGAGGCTCCCTACTATTGTAGTAGTTGATGAAATATATAGATATAAGTTTTGATCCGAAAGGTTACATGTCCGATATTTGAATAAACTTAGGAAAGTTTATTTGTACATGAAGATTGTTATTAGGGGTAGCTTCATAAGCCTTAAATGACCATGTTCTCTTGGTAAAATCTCATGGTTTCCTTTTAAGTGGAGTAGATCCAAATTGCTTGTTCAAGTTATCGCCTAACTCATTGTTTCATGTTTACGCCTATGTGAGTTGTTATGGTCATTTCGTCATGGCCTAGCCATGACCTTTGGTCCTTGTTCCAAGGTCATGAGACTCAACCTTGGTTCTAGTCATGTTTGTGGTCTTGATTATAGGTCATAAGACCTCTTGTTCCTTTCAAAGTATAACCATAATCTAGTGACTTTCGCCTAAAAATGGGCTGTTTAGAATTTGAAGAATTTTATCACTCGGAAAGCGTTTTTAGGGCTCGAGCTTCTTTGTTCCTGAACGAAAACGTCGTTTCGGACAACTTTCGTGTTTTAACTTTTTGATGAATCGGACCAGAAGTGGGACTTTCAAAACCCAAATTTGATCAGGAAGCTATTTGGCAGTTTTGCCGGAAATCTTGGTAATTTCAAATGGGCGTAACTTTTGACTCGTATACTCGTTTTGGGTGGTTCAAATTGCTATGGTTTCCTTGTTAAGTCCTCTACTGTAATATGTAATGATCCAACATCATATTTTTACCATTTTGATCAGGTCTTACCAAGAAAGTCACTAGTTTACTTGTTTTAGTAACTTGTTGTAACAATCAATAACAATAACTTGTTTTGCTCACTTTTATACATCATGGACATAACTACAAGACATAATATAGCAAGAATAACATGTAAATAATATGAACATGATTATTTAACAAGAATCAAGTTAGGGTTTGGCTCACAACTTTTGGCTTTCAAAGATGAAAGGAAGTTAACATGTAAGGATAGGACATTGATAGACTTGCTTCAACCCTTTTTCACTTCATGCAATCTTTCTACCCTTGGTATTCTTGAAAGATGGATGATGAAGGTTTAGGTGAATTGAGTGGATTTAAACTCAAGAGAAATCACCAAAGTATATGAGGTTATGGAAGTGTTTGATGAATGATAACCTATCTAGGGTTTCTACCTTGAACTAGCACTTGAATCTTGCATGAAACTAGAAGGAAATCAAGCAAAGATGAGAGTGTTGTGGTGTGGTTTGATGGCCGGCCAAAGGAGGGGATGGGGGGCTTTTATAGGGTCTTAAGGAGGTTACAAATGTTGACTAGTCCAACCTTGGAGGCCAAGGTGAACACATGGACTAATCTTAAGGCCTTTAAGCTTGAGATCAAGCCACCTAGTGTGAAACCCCCCCCCCCCCATATGGCGGTTCATAAGCTTGGAGGACAAGGTGTGGACTTGTGATGATATTATCCAAGATATCTAGTGTGTTTTGACTCCGGGAAATGCCAATCGTAAATGATTAAGCCTCAAAACGTAAAACCGGGTGTCGTAAAATTATGGAACTTGAAAGTATTGATAAACATGTCAATAAGTTCCATAATAAAATATAAAATGAGTGGTAGGTTCCATCGGGTGCTAAAACCCTGCTAAAAACTGGAAACACGGGTCTAAAACGCGTAATTCGCGTAAAACGCTGAATATTGCGTAAAATTGAGAAAAGTAAAATGTTACTTTTCTTATGTGATAAAAATGATTTAAAATGACTTATAATGTCTAGACTGAGCTCAGTCTAGTGTCGGTTGGTATTAAATGTCTTTTAGACATCAAACCGTAAGCCTAAAAATCACGAAATGACTTATAACATCAAGGGATCATTTTTGGTCAATGGAGGAGGGAAAGAATATGTTGACTTTTTCTAATAAGTTGAAAACTCAAAAAGTCTTAGAAACGCGTTTTGTGGTCTCACGGTTAATCGCCCAAATGGTTAAGCGTGCTCATGCGAGAGTAGTACAGGCATGGGTGACCTGCTGGGAAGTTTTTGGTCATATTTTTCTCAGTCACGATTAATTCTCAAATAAATCATGAGTGTGTCAAACATTTTTCCGATGTGGGGTCACCTGACGGGGTTGAATTTCGTTGTACGTAGAATTTCTGATTGACGTTTTACCCTAAAACGTGTAATTCCTTAATAACTTTCACGAAAATGAGCTTATGAATGTCAAACTTTTAATTTGCCATGGAAATGATTTATCACTTGATAAAATCAATTAAAAATCAACTTTCGGGAAAGTTTCGGGAAAAATGAATAGTAAAAGTGAATAGTGAAATTTTCCGGGAATGGTAATTAACCTGAAAATGCGAATTGTTACAGTCTCTACCCCTTACGGGGAACTTCGTCCCGAAGTTCTATGTGTGTCATATGTTGGAGTGATGTCGATAAAGATGTGTGGTTACTTATGAGGACCAAAGTCTGGGGTTACCAGTGATGTAGTTTGATTTGTCTCAGAATATGGTGTGTCAATAGAGATTGATAACATGGTTGAATATCAGTAGAGATCCATATAATAGTCGAATATCAAAGAAAATTGATATAGCAGTCGATTATTAATAGAAATTGATATAGTAGTTGTACAGAAATTGATATAGTTAAATATCAAAATGGAAATTGATATAGTTGTCAAGTATCAATAGCAATTGATATAACAGTTGAACAACAATAGCAATTTACATATGAATCCAATAAATGGAAATTGATATAAGAATCGAATCATGGAATAAGCGTTGAACATGCGGTTGGACCAAGTCCTGTTTGAATTGTACGGCTGCCCATGCATATGGCTACATGGCCTCGCAATGAGTTTGGTACGACTGCGCATGCGTATGGTTACATGGCCCCGTAATGAGTTTGGTACGACTGCACATGCATATGGTTACATGGCCTCGCAATGAGTTTGTTTGTTATTGTACTATCATTATGAAAACCAAAATGTAAACCTCGTACAAATGGAAATTGGGATAGTCGTTGCAATCATAGCCTAGTAGGTAATCGGTTGTTGCACCTAGTGTTTATGTCATGGTTTGAAGCGATGTCGGTGAAAAGATAGGATTTCTTGTGGCGAATAAAATGTAGGTATCATGCCATACCCGAGCAATGTAATGTAGGTATCAAGCCATACCCGAGCAATGTAATGTAGGTATCAAGCCATACCCGAGCAATGTAATGTAGGTATCAAGCCATACCCGAGCAATGTAATGTAGGTTGACTTCATACTTATGTTATTTCGGATATAATTAAGCCCACTTGTTTATAATTCTTTATTTACATAGAGAGGCATCCCAAACAATGTAACTAAAGGAATATAAATGTATGGTTCGATGATTTATAATTTCTTTATTTAAATGAAAAGGCATCCCAATCCATTCAAATAAGGACATTATAAATCATCCTACTCAAGAATTCCCGACACAACATTCATACTTAGCCGGTGAGTTACAAGGTAGTGTATTACGAGATGATACTGGTGTTCCAAAGGTACAAGATGAATATTCAAACTTGTAAAGCTGATGAGGGTACTTGTGGTGTAACTAAGGATGATTTGAGCTTTAAAAGTGCATCAAAATCTGTTAATGAGCTTGTGGTTCCAACGGTTGTGAAGATAATGTTATGATATGTTGATGAACAAAAGTGTGTAGTGTATGCTTAACATTAATACTCTTAGGTATCGATGTTGAGTTTGCTTTAAAAATCTTAAGAGATTTTTAGAAGTTTATGACGGAATGGTATCCTAAACAGGATGGTACTTCTACGGGATGAAGAGAAGAATTGATAACTATCCCAAGATAGTCGTTCGGATTATCTCATAAATGAAAATTTTCAAGAATGAATTTAGATCATACAAATAAGGTGTTAAGATTTCGCTGAGTGGTAAGACACTATCGTGTCTCTAGATTGTTTTAATGTATTCTGGTGGTTTATCGTGTTCATGTAGGAAATCAACCTAAACATAACCCTAGTACAACTAATCTCAGTATTTGAAAATTCTAAGTCGAATATAGTTAGTCAGACTATATTCCACTGTCCCTAGGTTAAATATAGGTGACTAGTCTATATTTAGCCAAGGTTCGATAAAATTTTCAAATACCTAAACTAGGTATACTTTTGATATGTCCGTTGCTTTCGGGAAACTGTCCACTAAACAAAGGCGATGTCAAACCCTTAAGTTGCAAGTCCCGTCCATACAAGACTTGTAACGTATGTTTTCATATTCCATTGCATAGAAGGTAGTAAGGGTAGATACGTATGGAAAGGAAGTTTTAAGTAGTTCTAAAATAGAACATACTTAGCCAGGATCACGAACTTTTAATAATGAAGGTTTCATAAGAAAACTTTGATGAATGTAGAGAAAGTTCAGCTTTTGTCGATGATGGATTAGTTTGTCCTTTAGAAATCTCATATTTCTTGTTTTGAAATCGATAGATTGTGACGGGTTTTTGATATCATAAGAATTGATATTGATGATGTGATGGAATAATTCTAGAGACCATTTGCACAAAACACAATGTCTCGGAAGTAGGTTAGACCATTGTGCAATTCACAATGTCTGGGAAGTAGGTTAGGTCATTGTGTGACTCAAAACATTTGAGAAATGATTAAGACCATTGTATCATACAATGTCTTGGAAAATGAATGAGACCATTGTATCTCACAATGTCTTGGAAAATGAATGAGGCCATTGTATCTCACAATGTCTTGAAAAATGAATGAGACCATTGTATCTCACAATGTCTTGGAAAATGAATGAGACCATTGTATCTCACAATGTCTTGAAAAATGAATGAGACCATTGTATCTCACAATGTCTTGAAAAATGAATGAGACCATTGTATCTCACAATGTCTTGGAAAATGAATGAGACCATTGTATCTCACAATGTCTTGAAAAATGAATGAGACCATTGTAATCAGTTACAATGTCTTGGACATATAATGTTGGAGTAGGAACATGATTGGGAGAGTGTGGCTGTGCCGAAATGCCTTAGAATAGGCATACACAGATATGTTTAGTTCATTGTTTAGATAAATGATTGAAAATAAACCGAGTTTATATATCAATATACTAATATGTTCATGTAGCATAAAATGCCTAGTGTGTATATATCAATATACAAATATGTGTTCATGTAGCATAAAATGCTTACGGGGAAATGCTTAATTATGTTTAGGGTACATATATCAATATGCAATTATGTTTGTGTAGCATAAAAATGTCTTCGGGGAAATGCTCAAAATGGGTATATATGAATATATTAATATGTTTGTGTATCATAACATGCTTACTAAGTCCATAATCGTCTGGAGGATGGAAGACACGGAGAGCGGAAGGCTATAAAATGTTTTTGTTTGTGATTGTAGTTATAGTTTAGGTCTCACTTAGACCCGTTTCTCTATAACCATGGCTCTGATACCAATCTGTAACACCCCCAATTCATGGATGCAGCGGAATTCAAACTGGGTGTTACTCGACGGCACAATAGTCACAATAATAGAAAACGAACTCCAATTGAGTCGTTTTAAAAGATTTATCATTCAAATTGTATAAATATCAGAGATTACAAAATGAGGTCCCAATTGGTTCCATGTTTACAATGTATAATAAATGAGTTTTGAATGATAATAAAATTTATAGCCCTCTTGAACATCCGTACCCTTCCGTGCCATCCTTGATCGTCATGAACCTGAAATACATGCTTGAGAGGTCAACACAAAGGTTGAGTGATATTCATAGAGTTTATTAAATGTTTGAACACAATGTGTTGGTAGTAAATCGTTGAACACAATAATCGTAGTGTTTGTAGTTAAATCGTTTGAACACAATATGTTGGTAGTGTGAGCTATAGACTCACACCAATGTTTGGAAAACAAAACAGGTAGGCTACGTTATTATACGCCCATAAAATGTATTATACACTAAGCTTATGAAACCAAAACGTTAACGTGTACCAATAACGATCGGCGGATTTATCCCGGTAGGTACTTTGCCGTCATACCTAATGTCTCAAATATTAATGCATTTGTTTGAACTAATCAAAACAAATGGGATTTGTCAATCCCAATAGGCCTATTCACAATATTCGCGCTCACTCGCAAGTAACCCTCGCAAGTGATTAAATGGTTCATAATAAGGGATCATGGTTTGGCAAGGATGTTACTTAGTGATAATAAAACATAGTCGAATAGCATACAGTAGAAAGCATTGTGTTCGAGTAGAAAAATAATAGCATGTATTCCCCCCAAGGGTTTGTAAAACATTGAAGTAATGTAAAGTGGGGCTATGAACTCACCTTAAGTAAGATAGCAAGTAATGAATGTAACGGTCGAATCGTGAAGGTTTCTACGAGCAACCTATAATAGAATGTCGCGACTTAGGATCGGAGTAAAGAATATGAAGTAGTGCCTATATATATATCTTGCATTAAGTCCATGATGTGGTATGATGTATAATGTAAGTCTTTGAAAGAAATGATTCATGAAACATGTATGTTTTGTATATCGTTCACTACCGTTCGGGCCGACATAATTCAGAAGTCATGTTAGTAAGCGTTCGAGGAGCCAGGACACTTTAACTCGTAAATCCACAACTCAACTCGACGGCTTACATAATGAACTCCTCACATGAGGCTCCCTACTATTGTAGTAGTTGATGAAATATATAGATATAAGTTTTGATCCGAAAGGTTACATGTCCGATATTTGAATAAACTTAGGAAAGTTTATTTGTACATGAAGATTGTTATTAGGGGTAGCTTCATAAGCCTTAAATGACCATGTTCTCTTGGTAAAATCTCATGGTTTCCTTTTAAGTGGAGTAGATCCAAATTGCTTGTTCAAGTTATCGCCTAACTCATTGTTTCATGTTTACGCCTATGTGAGTTGTTATGGTCATTTCGTCATGGCCTAGCCATGACCTTTGGTCCTTGTTCCAAGGTCATGAGACTCAACCTTGGTTCTAGTCATGTTTGTGGTCTTGATTATAGGTCATAAGACCTCTTGTTCCTTTCAAAGTATAACCATAATCTAGTGACTTTCGCCTAAAAATGGGCTGTTTAGAATTTGAAGAATTTTATCACTCGGAAAGTGTTTTTAGGGCTCGAGCTTCTTTACTCCTGAACGAAAACGTCGTTTCGGACAACTTTCGTGTTTTAACTTTTTGATGAATCGGACCAGAAGTGGGACTTTCAAAACCCAAATTTGATCAGGAAGCTATTTGGCAGTTTTGCCGGAAATCTTGGTAATTTCAAATGGGCGTAACTTTTGACTCGTATACTCGTTTTGGGTGGTTCAAATTGCTATGGTTTCCTTGTTAAGTCCTCTACTATAATATGTAATGATCCAACATCATATTTTTACCATTTTGATCAGGTCTTACCAAGAAAGTCACTAGTTTACTTGTTTTAGTAACTTGTTGTAACAATCAATAACAATAACTTGTTTTGCTCACTTTTATACATCATGGACATAACTACAAGACATAATATAGCAAGAATAACATGTAAATAATATGAACATTATTATTTAACAAGAATCAAGTTAGGGTTTGGCTCACAACTTTTGGCTTTCAAAGATGAAAGGAAGTTAACATGTAAGGATAGGACATTGATAGACTTGCTTCAACCCTTTTTCACTTCATGCAATCTTTCTACCCTTGGTATTCTTGAAAGATGGATGATGAAGGTTTAGGTGAATTGAGTGGATTTAAACTCAAGAGAAATCACCAAAGTATATGAGGTTATGGAAGTGTTTGATGAATGATAACCTATCTAGGGTTTCTACCTTGAACTAGCACTTGAATCTTGCATGAAACTAGAAGGAAATCAAGCAAAGATGAGAGTGTTGTGGTGTGGTTTGATGGCCGGCCAAAGGAGGGGATGGGGGGCTTTTATAGGGTCTTAAGGAGGTTACAAATGTTGACTAGTCCAACCTTGGAGGCCAAGGTGAACACATGGACTAATCTTAAGGCCTTTAAGCTTGAGATCAAGCCACCTAGTGTGAAACCCCCCCCCCATATGGCGGTTCATAAGCTTGGAGGACAAGGTGTGGACTTGTGATGATATTATCCAAGATATCTAGTGTGTTTTGACTCCGGGAAATGCCAATCGTAAATGATTAAGCCTCAAAACGTAAAACCGGGTGTCGTAAAATTATGGAACTTGAAAGTATTGATAAACATGTCAATAAGTTCCATAATAAAATATAAAATGAGTGGTAGGTTCCATCGGGTGCTAAAACCCTGCTAAAAACTGGAAACACGGGTCTAAAACGCGTAATTCGCGTAAAACGCTGAATATTGCGTAAAATTGAGAAAAGTAAAATGTTACTTTTCTTATGTGATAAAAATGATTTAAAATGACTTATAATGTCTAGACTGAGCTCAGTCTAGTGTCGGTTGGTATTAAATGTCTTTTAGACATCAAACCGTAAGCCTAAAAATCACGAAATGACTTATAACATCAAGGGATCATTTTTGGTCAATGGAGGAGGGAAAGAATATGTTGACTTTTTCTAATAAGTTGAAAACTCAAAAAGTCTTAGAAACGCGTTTTGTGGTCTCACGGTTAATCGCCCAAATGGTTAAGCGTGCTCATGCGAGAGTAGTACAGGCATGGGTGACCTGCTGGGAAGTTTTTGGTCATATTTTTCTCAGTCACGATTAATTCTCAAATAAATCATGAGTGTGTCAAACATTTTTCCGATGTGGGGTCACCTGACGGGGTTGAATTTCGTTGTACGTAGAATTTCTGATTGACGTTTTACCCTAAAACGTGTAATTCCTTAATAACTTTCACGAAAATGAGCTTATGAATGTCAAACTTTTAATTTGCCATGGAAATGATTTATCACTTGATAAAATCAATTAAAAATCAACTTTCGGGAAAGTTTCGGGAAAAATGAATAGTAAAAGTGAATAGTGAAATTTTCCGGGAATGGTAATTAACCTGAAAATGCGAATTGTTACACGTGTGTTAATTTCCAAGCTCTAGATTATTCATGTGACGGCGTCACCAATTAAGGCATGACGCCGTCAGGTGTATTTCCTGACAGGTTTTTCGCGACTTTGTTGTTTTCTTCACTTTTAAGCCCAAAAACGTCCAAAATGCTCCAAATTTCAGAAATCATGTCCCAAGTACCTAAAATATGAAAAGAAACGATTTGAGACAATATTTGATCATATAATCACGATTTTAGGATTAAATGACCCCTTAAAAAGGTATCAAATAAATCCTTATCATGTATTTATACTATTGGAATCTTAATGACCAAGTTAGGGTAAGAGAACCCCTATCCCTTTGATCGGCCGCTTATGGGAGTCCAAGAAGGATTCCGGATCCTTCTTGCTTGTTTCCATATATTCGCCATACTTCTCATTTAACGACTGTTAGTCAATTTCCGTTAAGTACTAACAACCGTTAAGTATTATTTATTTGTGATTTAATAATTAAATATAACTACTTATATATTAAATATTTAACATCGACTCTCATACGTAAAGTGTGCAATCCCGTAGGCTCGCATTCGAATCCGATCCTACGTATATTAGTTATATCCATAAACCTTTCAACTAGTTCTCAGAAGCTGACGCTAGTGAATCGCTGGTGAAAAATAATAATAATAATAATAATAAAATGTGAAAGAACTAAAAACTTATTGACATCTGCTTTTAATAAAAACGAAAATGAAACTTTATCAACCACCATCAAAACATTTTAAATACAAGAAGTTTTTTAGAAAACACTTTTGGTACTCTTTTAGTTTATGATTTTGTGGAAAACTTGTAATTATTTTCCAATTAAGTGTTTTTTTATGTAAAAAAAATGTACTCTCTCCGTCCCAAATTAAAAGTCTACTTCCACTTTGCACAAAATTTAAGAAATTCCCACTAACCACTCTATTAACCAATCAATTATCATATCTCTCCGCTAAAGTCTCTTTTGATTGGTTGGAATATAAAATGGACAAATATTTTAGGACAACCAAAAATAGCATTATGGACTTATAATTTAGAACGGAGGGAGTATTATTTAACCTTGCATCGGAGATACTCTTAAGTTTAAGAAATCACTTTTTTGAACAAAATACACCTCTTCCTTCTCATTATATATCCACCTTTCTGTTTTCGTTTTTCTCAAAATAAATGTATATTTTGATATTTCAATCAATCAAAATAGTTTTAGAATATCAAGATAACATGCTATTGCTATAGGTGCACAGTGTAACGATCGAGTTTCACTTTTTTAACCGTGTGCATGTCTGGAATATCAATTGGACATTTAATGTATGACGTAGGGACTAATTATTTTGCAAGAGTGAGTATGTGTGGCTTTGCGTGGGTTATTATACACAAAAGTTACTAAAGTTTATTATAAGGGTGGTGGCAATGGTTACTACAAAAAAATTCCATACCTTCCAACACACCAATAATATCATTTCACCTCACTCACACTTTTTCCATACCTCCCACCTTTATTTTAGTGGCAATGGTCACTTTTATATACCTCCCAAACCTCCAACTCTTTATTTTTTTTATTTTTTATTTTCATAAATAAATAATTTAATAAAAACATAATATTTCATTAATAATTAAAATAAAAATACATAATACTTGGAAAGAAAATTAAACAATACTTGGAAAAAAAAAACATAATTATTCAAAATCAATAGGCCATCCATATTTCTCCGTGAGCTCACATTTTTTGAAAAGAGTGAAATCTCGCATAGCCTGATTGGTTATGTGATCATGCGGTTCGTTAAAGAACTTCAAGGCCCGAAACAATTGCTTTTCTTTAACACTATCGAGTTGTGCCGACATCAACTTTTCGGCCAATGCATCATTTGCACGTTTTTTTTCCATCTCCTCCTCCAACATTTGTGATTTCTTTGACGTGTAGGCCTCGAATTGTTCAACAACACTATTCTTTGTCGATGCCTCGCTAACGGTCTTTTTCCTTTTCCTTTTTCTTGTGAGAGTTGTGTCGTCATTTAGATCGGGAATAACAGTTTCGACATGCTCATTGCTTCCCGACTCGTAGTAGGTAGATTCCGACGACTTTCTTCGTTTGTCGGAATTAGAGGCCGAAGATATTTGAACAAAGCATGGTTGTTCCAACCATTTCGGTTCTCCCCTAACAACCTCCCATGCATCAATATGAGTAAAAGATTTGCCTTTATTTTTCTTATTAAAATCGGCCAAGGCATTTTTCAACTCATCCACATCGCCACATCCACTCTCCCGAATACGCTTCTACAAGTATATAAATTAACAAAATTATATAAACTAACAAAAGTATATAAATTAACAAAATATAAATTAACAAAAAGTATATAAATTAACAAAATTTAAATTAACAAAGGTATTAAAAAATTACTTGTTGGATGTATAGCCCGTTAAAGACATCCATGGCGGCATTCATAGTTGTCCACTTCGTGTTCAATGAATGATGACTTCGGGTAATACCTTTCACGTTTTGAGTGAAGTGTTCGGTAATTCTCTCCCAAAACTTTTCTCTACGTTGTTGATTCCCCACTTTTGGACATGTCGACACATATATCTACGCTTTTGACAAAGCAACCTCTTGGGCCGTCGTCCAAGCCACTTTATCCGCCTTAGTTTTTCCTTTCACAACTTGAACATCTTCATCTAGTATAACAAATAATAACGTATAAAATTAAAACATATAAAATTGTAACGTAACAAATAATAACGTATAAAATTAAAACATATAAAATTGTAACGTAACAAATAATAACGTATAAAATTAAAACATATAAAATTGTAACGTAACAAATAATAACGTATAAAATTAGAAATTAATACTGGTTTGAGTTTGTGGTTGCGTTTCGGGAACAAACTCAACCTCATCATCATCATCATCATATAGAGGTAGTTCGCGCTCAACACTAGGCTCACGACGTGAAGGACCTTCACGGTAGTCAGAAAACGGGTTGAACTCATTTGTCATCATTATGTTATATTGACTTGGATTCAACGGTGGTGGGGGTCGTGCATAATATTGTTCTTGAAAGAATTGTGGATGAACCGGTGGAGGAGGTTGGGGATAGTAGGCGGATTGAGGGTGTTGTTGACTTGCAACTTGCGGACGAAAACGTTGTCCACGAATGCCACGACCACGACCTCTTATTGAACTTGATTTTCTTTGATCCATGCTACACTTTTTTTTTAAGTATGATATAGAGATATAGAGTTTGATTGTAAAAGTATGAAATAGAGTGTGATATAGTTTGATTGAAATTGTAGTATGTATAGGAATTTTTTTTTTTTTTTTTTTTTTTTGTTCCAAGACTCCAACGTCTTTTTTTTTTGGATTTATCCCCCAACGTATACAACATTGAATGTTCCAACGGATATAAAACTTCAAACTGCAGCAGGGAATATCACCGCTAGGCCAAACCGCTTGCCCAAACCGCTGGGGTGGCGGCGGTGTTCCCCGGCGGTTTGGGGCAAACCGCTGGCCAAACCGGCACCGTTGCCACTACCCTAAATTTGTTCTAAAGAAATACAGTTTCATTTCGTTCCACCAGGTTACCCATGTATACGGGTTTGTTAATTTGGTCATTATACGTGTAAAATGGCGACACTAAGGTTATTTAGTGGAAGGGTTACCGGCTATTAGCCCGTCACCCATACCACGGTGGCCTGACGAAACTTCAACCTTACATAAAAGTCACTAAAGTTTTCAAAAAATTTGTCCTAAGGTAATATAGTTTCATTTTGTTCATACAGGTTACCCATGTTTACGGGTTTGTTAAATGTGTTACTGAACATAAGGTAATATAGTTTCATTTTTATCCATTTTTATACGTTTTCATCCGTTTTTATATATTTTTATTCGTTTTCAACCATTTTACACGTTTTCATCCGTTTTTCTTACGTTTTCATCCGTTTTTATTTGTTATCAACTGTTTTTATACATTTTCGTCCATTTTTCTTATGTTTTCATCCGTTGTTATACGTTTTTGTCCATTTTATATGGTTTTTGTTCATTTTTATACGTATTAAAATGAACGAAAACATTCAAAGATGGACGAAAATGTATAAAAATAGACAAAATTGTATAAAAACAGAAAAAAAAACGTAAGAAAGACGGATGAAAACATATAAAAACGGACGAAAACATATAAAAAATTGTTGAAAACGGATAAAAACGGATAAAAACAGATAAAAACGGACGAAAACGTATAAAAACGTATGAAAACGTAAAAAAAACGAACGAAAACGTATAAAAACGGTTGAAAACGGATAAAAACGTATAAAAACGGATAAAACGGATAAAAACATATAAAAGTGGACGAAAACGTATGAAAACGTAATAAAAATGGATGAAAACATATAAACACGGACGAAAACGTAAAAAACGGATAAAAACGTATAAAACGGATAAAAACATATAAAAACGGATGAAAACATATAAAAACGAACGAAAACGTATAAAAACAGTTGAAAACGCATAAAAAAGGATGAAAACGGATAAAAACAGATAAAAACGGACGAAAACGTACAAAAATGAATTTAAAACGGTCAAACTAACAGAAATAGTGGTATAGGGACTAAATCCGTGAAACGCGACAAACCACAAGTACCGTTTCTTACTTAAAAAATAAGCCACATAGGATTTTTACCTGTTATATCCGGTTACCAAAAACATAGTAACATTTATAACCAGTTGCAAAATTTGAGTAACCTAGATGAACAAAATGAAACTGTATTTCTTATGACAAATTTCTAGTAAACTTTAGTAACTTTTGTGTACCATAACCTGGCTTTGCCTATCCATCAGGCTAGTGGTATTAATGACCAACATTATCATTGGCAACCCAGCGTCACATCAACATCTCTTTTCACAACCAGCATCATAACAACATAGTGTAATAACACAACCAATATCACCACCAAAAAATACCCACTTAAACACAAATATACCCTAAAAAAACATCACACACACGCACACAACAACTTCCACAACTTGGTCGTCAACGACTTCCCAAAACAACTTCCACAACGCGTCTTTGCACGTAGGTGTAATAACAAGGACGCGTCCTTGGGCTGCCAACTAGGCAAACAATGCGTGTACCACTTCTCTCAAAATTGTACTACTTCATAGTTCAGTTCAACTCCTTAACTGTAATTAATTTGTTTTGTTTATAGGCATGGAGACTTTATAAAGAAGGAAGATTACTTGATTTGGTGGACGAGTTTCTAGGTGGATCATGGAGTGCTTCTCAAATGACACAATCGATTTTGATAGGTATGTTGTGTGTACAACAACGAGCTGAAGACAGACCAAGTATGTCGTCGGTACTCTTCATGTTGGGTGGTGAGGGTAGTATTTCTAAGCCAAAACAACCAGGCTTTTTTATTGGAGAGGGTGAATCCACATCGAGTACCCCTTCACAAGCATCAATCAACCACGCCACAATTACCCACATATATCCAAGGTAAAGATGGTTGTGATGTATCAGATGGTATTATAATGTTCCATATTCCATAGGTAAAAAATTATTTAGCAGGATCTCGGATATTTTGTAACACCTTAGAACAAGTATTGTACTCGTAACATATTTTAGAAGTAAATGTGACATTAAATCTTGGAAAAAGGTATATAGGGAGTTTAACTCGTTATCTTTTCTAATTGTTTGCAAATTCGGAAGGTAAATATAGAGCATGAAAGAGAAAAATAATTATTCAAGAAAGCGTGGGTGTGTAGGATCAAACACCAAGAGCCTGTGAACTTTTTGACTGACCCAATGGATGGAAGATCCACACTCACACTGGCAGACGTTTTGGTTTTTGGGTGGGTTGGAGGGAAATATGCGTGTGTGGATCTAACCGGGGTTTCTCCTCTTGTGGGGTTGAGAAGCCGGGGTTTTATAGTAGGACAGGCTGCTTTGAAAGCCGCCTCGTACAAAGTGGCAAAACACGAAAAAGCGTGCATTGAAAATCAGCATGTTTTTATTCTTTTCGCGTTTGATACTTTTGGTTTTCTGACACTTGAGGCAGTGGAGCTACTCAACAGAGTTCAACGTGCTATGTATAGTAATGTTGTATTACCTAGATCCACAAATGTCGTTTTTAAGAGAATTAGTTTTGCAATTCAAAAAGGGCTAGCGGCGCAGCTTGTTGCTCGTTTGCCTTCCACCACTATGTAAATTAATCATCATATATAGAACTATTATATAATTACGTATAATATTAAATAAAATTAAAAAAAAAAATTAAAAAAAAAAAAAAAAAAAAAAAAAAAAAAAAGTGGTGGAATCGACAAGAAGGTTTGTTGTCAAACTTTAAGAAATATGGTTGTTTACACATGCATAAACAAGTGAATAAAACTGTCTAATTAATCTTTCAAAATCCATATAAAGCTTGTAAAGTGTTGCGTAGATTTCAATTGAATGGCAAACTGTGTTTGAAGAGAACGTATTTGACTTTGCGATACAGCCTTTATTTGAACTCTCAACAAATCATTTCAATGGGCTATTTCAGATCGAGAAACACTTATATCGAAGTAATTTATAAGATGACTGCAAAATATAACAATTTATCACAAACCCAATTTTAGAATAGTGTATCATCTTTCTTATGTAATAAGATGACATAATGGTCCTTGACTCCTTGTAACGAAATCATGTAAAAAAAAATATTGTGTACAGAGAAGGGCAACATTAAAGGATGATGCTTGAAAAGAAAATTGTGGGTACGTACATTAGATGCATGTCATCGTTTCAAGAAATTTGACTATATGCTTTATGTGTATGAGACAAGGTGTCATGGCTTAAGCCATGACCTTTTTGGTGTCAGGTCATATCACATTAGCTTTTCCTTTCAATACAACCCTTTCACTCACACACTCAAAAACTGAAAAACACCCTCCTCGTAACTCATGCCAAAACACCCTTTTGGACCCACAAATACACCATTTCTAAGTAAAAAAGAAACACACACACAACCAAGCTATAGCTAGCATACGCCATGGCCACGGATTGAGCTATAGCGCCAACAGGTACTGGTATCATGGCTTGGATATGGCGGGTCAGAAAGGCAAGGCCAAGGGGGCGCCATTACACCATTTGGTCTGAAGGTGTTTTCCTTCATATCATTGCAACAGAAAATCTACCTTGACTACATTGTCTCGAGTTATCGCATGCAAGTCTTATCTATTCAATAACACATTTGTGGTGATACACAGTTTTGGTCTTTGGAAGCTTGTATGACTCCATAAAACCTCTGATACCAATTTTGTTTGTAATCCAAATCCCAAAGGAATATGGACGTTATCATGCTCATTAAGAGGTTTGAATATCTGGTGCTAGTACTTTGAACAGATGATAAATGGGCTTGTTGTATTAAAGAAAGATTTCTAGCTTATTGGATCATACTTTTTGGTTGGACTTAACTGGGCTTGGGCAGTCTTTGGAAAACCATGATAGTCTTTAGGCCCAGTCGACAGTGTATAAAAAGACCAAGGTATGAAATGAGATGAAACTGTACGACTTTGAACTTTCAAGTCTGTGGTTTGGAATACTTTCATATAAGGTAATTGGATAATTGGCTTGTATATATGCAATTATTACTATGTGTTTAGCAGGTCATGTTTATCATCTGTTGTGAACTGTAAAATTCGTTGTTCGGGATTGCTTACTTTTTCTGTGTATATGCTGAATATTTAGTAGATAAGCAGTTTGAAGTGTTTGGATTACTTTTTTTTTTTTTTTTTTTCTTTGTTATCTGCAAATTATTAGTAGATAAGCAGTTTAAAGTGTTTGGATCATCCACAATGCAATTTTTTTTTTTTTTTTTTTGTTATTTTGCCTGCTTATACTGTATTTGTCTTGTCTCATTTTCGGCAATATATGAAAATTCAAACACCATTTTTTGGGTGCATATGTTTATGCAACCTAAGTGCTTATTTTTAAAACAAACCATGAGCAGAAAAAGTAAGCAATCTCCTCTTGAAAAAGGAGGGCTTTACCTGGTTTGAGTCTATGTAGCGGTGGATTCAAACCCCAGTCGGCCATAAAGGTCGAAACCATGGGTAACAAAAAAAAATAATAATAATAAATAAATAAATAATAATAATAAAAAAAAAAAAAAAAAAAAAAAAAAAAAAAAAAAAACCTCCATTGTCTCATTCAAAATAGGATATGATTCATTATTTCATTTGATCGAACTTTTACTAATGAATACAATATAATCTGGACATCTTTGTGCTACTAATCTACTATATATGTTTCACAGCCATGGATGGTGTCCTAGCTACATCCTCGTCTTCTACCGCTTCACCAAATACAAGATGGACATATGATGTATTTATAAGCTTTCGAGGTGAAGATACTCGCAACAACTTTGTCGATCATCTTTATGCAGCTCTTCAGTGGGCAGGGATTTACACGTTTAAGGATGATGAGAAGCTTCAGAGAGGGAAGTCCATCTCCCCTGAACTCATGAAAGCAATTCAAGAGTCTATGGTTGCTGTTGTTGTCTTCTCAAATAATTATGCAAACTCATCTTGGTGTTTGGAAGAACTTGTGAAAATCATTGAATGCCGGGATCTAAAGGGCCAGAGGGTGTTACCGGTGTTCTATGATGTGGATCCTGCAGACGTTCATGGACAGAAGAGGAGTTTTCATGCAGCATTTGAACAGCACGAAGTTAAATTGATCGATAATATGGAGAAAGTGAAGAGATGGAGGGAAGCTTTAGAGGCTGCAGCCAGTTTATCTGGATGGGATGTACAGCGAACAACCAGTGGGTTAGTTCTTCTTGCTCCATTATTTCAACTTTCAAGGGTAAATTCCCAAAATGGATCAAAAGTACATTGAGCCATCCTTTTTAGGATCTTTTGATATCAATTTCATAAAATGGATCATGGCAACTTGGCGACTGGCCAACTTCACAGTCGCCAAGTTGCCCTGATCCATTTTATGAAATTGATTTCAAAAGATCCTAAAAAGGATGGCTCAATGTGCTTTTGATCCATTTTGAGAATATAAGCTTATTTCAATTAACTCAAGATTGTCATCATTTTTACCAAATCATAAACTAATTATAGTGGGGTGAAACTTTGTCCATTGCCTTTTGTTTTGCCCCAAGAAGTTTATAAACAAGAAACCTTATGTAGAAGCTTCTTTTAGCTTTATTCTGTTCAATATGCAGGCG
Organism: Artemisia argyi; assembly: GCA_030686995.1. Taxonomy (NCBI): domain Eukaryota; kingdom Viridiplantae; phylum Streptophyta; class Magnoliopsida; order Asterales; family Asteraceae; genus Artemisia; species Artemisia argyi. The sequence continues at coordinate 153,338,253 of CM060706.1, read as the reverse complement.
TGAAGCTGAATGTATTAAACAAATTGTACGAAATATCTTGAGCTATACTGAATCTTGTCCGGTAGTAAATTTGATTGGGATGGAATCACGTGTGGAAGATGTGAAATCATTGTTAGGTAAAGGGTCTTCTGGTGATGTTTGCATAATCGGAATATGGGGAATGGGTGGAATCGGCAAGACAACAATTGCTAGAGCTGTGTATCATCAAATTTCATATGAGTTTGAGGGTAGCAGCTTTGTGGAAGATGTTAGAGAAAATAGTTGCAATAAAGTAGGTCTCAAATCCTTACAAGAGAAGCTTCTTTCGGAAATATTAATGGAAGAACATTACAAAGTAAAGGATTGTAATGATGGCATATATCAAATTCGAAGAAGACTAGGCCGTAAAAAGGTTCTTGTTGTTTTAGACGATGTTGATAATATTAAGCAACTTCAATTCTTAGTTGGTGGTCATGAATGGTTCGGCCCAGGTTGTAGAATTATGATAACAACCAGAGATGCGCATTTGTTATCGTGTGCACAACAAAAATATACACCTGAATTGTTAAAGGTTACAGAATCTATGAAGCTCTTTAGTAGATATGCATTTAAGGCAGACATCCCTCCAAAAGACTATGAAAAGCTATCATGTGTTGTAGTAAGGCATACGGGTCACCTTCCATTAGCCCTAAAAGTCGTAGGCTCTCATTTTTGTGGTAGAAATTTAGATTTTTGGCGAAGTGCCATGAATGTTTTGACCAAAATACCACATGAGGAGATCAATGGAATTTTAAGGCTAAGTTATAATGGATTGAATATCTTTGAAAAGAAAATATTTCTACACATTGCATGTATTTTTAAAGGCATGGAAAGAGGTTATGTCACGAGAGTTCTTGATAGTTTTGGTTTTGAAGCTGTAAGTGGAATAACAGTGCTGATTGAAAAATCTCTTTTGACCATTTCTAATGGAAATATTCACATGCATGATCTCATTCAAGAGATGGGCCGGTATATTGTCCGTGAATGCTATCCACATACCATAGTATGGGTTCCAGAGGAAATCAAAGAAGTGATGACGACAAGCGTTGTAAGCCATTTCTTATGTTCCAGCAAATAGCAGTATTATTTATTTATTTATTGCTTTGGGCTTTTTATATTTTCGTTGAAATATATGTACTATATATAATCTTTTCTGGTTGTAGAGATTAGAGACAGTTGAAGCCATAGTTGAGACCAAGCTTGATGCTTTCAGTGGTAGGCCCATTCCATCGTGTGGCGAAGAAGTCTTGAATAGCATGAAGAAACTGATGCTGCTTCATGTTGCATCGCAATTCACTTCACGTGAACCTGCATATTTTCCTGAACAGTTAAGATGGCTTAGTTGGTATTTGTACCCATTTCAATCTCTGCTATTAAATGGCGGTATGGCCAAGCTTGTTGGCCTTGAAATGCAATCTTGTCAAATGAAACAACTTCAAATAGAGAGAAAGGTACCATTTCTTTGTGAATAGAAAATTGTTAATATCTGCAAGTCTTACATTGAGCTTAGAGCTGAGTAGCAAACATCATTTATATCTGTCAGATTATTCTCCCAAACCTCAAGTACATGGATCTATCTTTCTCATATTATATGACAAGCTTTCCAGACATCTCAGGGGTCCCAAATCTTGAGAGCCTAAATTTGTCAAATTGTGGGCAGTTGCTGGAGGTTCACCAATCTGTTTTGCTTCACGATAGGATTATTCACTTAGACCTTAGTAGTTGTTTGATTCTTAACATTCTCCCATCCCTTATTCAAATGAAATCTCTACAAACTCTACTGCTTAAATGCTGCAGTAGTCTCGAAAGATTCCCAGAAGTCTCCAGGGAGACGGGGAATTTGTTACTGTTAGATATTAATGGATGTGACAAGATAAGGACGCTGCCATCATCAATCAAACATTTGACCAGCCTTACCATTTTGATTACAGGAAAATATGTTTCCAACATAATAAATAATCCATGTACTCAGACCAGTTCCAAACATCTTTTAAGGCGTTTGAGAATATTGTATCTTGAACGCAACACTCTGTTGCAATGCCACGTCTCCAGTGATCCTTATAATGTATGGCCCTCTTTGGAAGAGCTGTGTCTAAGATCGAGCCTCATGGCCCGGCTACCTTCAAGCATCTCTCAGATGTCTCATCTCAAATACCTTAACCTGACAAACTGCTTCAACCTTAAAGAAGTGCATGAACTTCCGTCACTTATTCAAGTTCTGAGGGCAGATCGTTGCGGATGTTTGCACAAGATTGGTGATTTGTCAAATAAGTATAAGTGGTTGTTTAAGATCTCACTCCGTCACTGCTCCAAACTCTTAAAGGGCGAGGAGAGTCAAATACACCTTGCCAATATGTTGATGAAATCTGTGGTCCAGGTATCTAAAGTATCTTAAATAGTCTCTAATAAATAATGCATATATATTTTGTAGAACATTTAATAATTATATTTGTGGTACAGAAATGTGCTGCTGTGAATCATCGATTAAGTATCGTTGTTCCTGGAAGCAAAATGCCAAATTGGTTCAGCAACCATCGGTTGGGTAACACGATTGCAGTGAACCTACCTCAAAGTCGGAACACCAATATGATACGGTTGGCCATATGCTGCCACATTCGTTCAAATTGGAACAACATACCTGCATCGCTTAGAATCAAATTCAGACCATCTGGTGGAGAAACTTCGATTGATAAGCAGAAGCTATCACGTGCAGCTAAACATGCTGATAGTGTGATGTGGATTGGATATATGTCGATTGATATCCTTAAAAATCTATGTCATGGTATTGAATCTGAAAATCTAGTCATAAGTCTCGAATCTAAACATTGTGTCACTGAATGTGGGGTATGTGTGATATACAAAGACGATATCAAACCAATGACAGATATTGGATCATGGATCCCAGATTACGACGAATTGGGTAGGATTGATGTTAACAGAGCAGCTGTAGAAGAGTTTCAGCATGGAAGATGGTCCTTACCGACTTTCTCATTTGATACTGAAAGAAATGAGACCACAATACAGTTCGAGTAGATATTTGAGGACACGCTCTATGTCAATCTGCTGGAGTGGATACTTAATCGTCTTTTTATCCTTAATTGTATACGGTAGGGTAAGCTATCTGTGCTACATTAACTTTTAAGCTGATTGACATTTGTTATGGAAGATGATTCATGCATGTATGAACCTATTAGTTTAACATGCTTTTCTTACCTTGCAACTTCGCGTTCTGTTTTCGTTAAACAACATTTTGACATTATTATTTAACAATCCTTCATGGTCCTTTTCACATGATAATTACACGTAGAGCATGGCGAGAAAAACAAACATGTCTGCCCAACCAATAAGATGATCAGTTTCATGAACCGATACCAATGGCCAGCGACTTCGTTGTAGCTCGTTGCTTTATTTGTAAGTTTGTAACAGTGATGTATGGTCATGGACGGGTGTTAAATGTGATTAATCATAATTACAAGGAAAAAAGAAAGGAAAACACCTCTGCTCAATATAAAAACATGGATATTTGCTTAATTATTTGGTTTTTGCTAGTAAAGATAATGTAAATATTCGTTTATTATACCTACTAGTCTACTACTTATATTTATATACGTAGTTTGGCTAAATTACCTCTAAGTACCGCTTAAACTTGACAATTTTCAACTTAAATCATGTCTTTTCTTGATTAATTTTAAACTTGGCAACTTTTTAAACACAAACTTTGTGTTTCAAAAAACACACTGCTTTGCTTCAAGGGTCGAGCCAAAATCATGATTTCACAAGTATTATCTAACTGATATCAACGTTGTTAAAACATGTTTCTAACTGATATCAATAGAAGGGTCATTCGTGAACTTTGAAGAAACTAAAATATGTATGGAATAATGGAAAGAACATTCTTTAGATTAATAACTATATAGACAACGAGATTAATAAGAATGATAGTGCACTTTTAAATGTGTGTTTTTTTATAAGTTTTTTTTTTTTTTTTTTTTTTTTTTAATATACGGGCAACGAGTTTATAGTTTTTGTTTTCTTTCTAAATTATTGAATCATTATACCAGGGCAACGCACGTCGCACGGGTATTGTACTAGTTATTATTTGCCGCTATACACCGTCTTTTGCGCGGGTTCGTCTATTATGCACAACAAGTTACTACCTCCGTCCCAAGATATACAAAATATTACAAGCTAAAATGGATAAATTATGTTGATATATTTTTACTAACTTAATAAATTACAAGTGAACCCAAATTTCAGCAAAATATTTAAGTTGTCTAGAAAAGTTATACTGTATCTACTTTAAAAATATGTACAGCAACAAAGAGAATGAGAGCTTTTGCCTTTAACATTGAATTGACAATCAAATTGCTTTTGTGTTTTTTAGAAGACAAGTTAACAAATGATTTGACACAAAGAGAGTGGCTTTTCTACTGAAATAACTTGGCTTTTTGTTGTTCCTCATTTGTCATGTCTTTTCTTGTTATTCTTCTTTATTATGAGAATAATGGTACATCCTCCCTTCAATCCAAATTAACTCCCCAATTACCTTTTTCTTTTAATCTCTCCATCAATCAAGGGTTTTTAGATTGTTTCCTATGGATGATTCCAATTGGCAGGAGGTTAATCGGGGGAAGCGTCGGTCAGTGTTTCAACGTTTGAATCCTTCTCAATCGCAGAAATCTAACATGGATGATCTGGCGAAGATTTCTTTATCCGTATACGTTTCCAATTTCCCCTCGCATCTCATGGTTCGTGAACTGTGGAATATTTGTGGTAAGGTGGGAACTCTTGTTGATGTTTTTATTGCCAAACGGAAGAACAAATATGGGCAGATGTTCGCCTTCTGTCGTTATTTAAAGGTGCCTAATCCTGATGTTCTCATTGGCTCCTTGTGTAAGATTTGGATCGGTAAGTTGCGTTTGTATGCTAATGTGGCTAGATTTGGGAGGAATGAGGTTACAAAACCTTCAAATGCAGGTGTCAAGGTTGTTAACTCAGTTTCTAATAATGACCGTTTTGTTTCTTCAAACAATAAATCATCTTCTTATGTTAATGTTGCTAAGGCATCCTTAGGCGAAGGTAAGAGCAACTCTAACACTGATGAGGATGATGTTGGGCAGGTCACTCCTGCTCTCGAACTTAATCAGGCTCACTCAATCGACTTCCCACTGGCTATTTTAGGTTGTTATAAGGATTTTCGTTCTATTGCTAATGCTCGTATTTTATGCCGTACTGAGGGTTTTTTGGAAGTTGATGTCAAATATTTGGGTGGTCTTTGGGTTTTGTTTGAATTCAAGTCTCTGGAGACAAGGGATAAATTTCTTAAGCATGAAGGTGTTTTAACTTGGTTATCCTCGCTAAAACCCTGGCATGATGATTTTGTGGTGGAGGAAAGACTTGTTTGGTTAGAGATTGAAGGGGTACCTCTTCGTGCTTGGGAAAATGATACCTTCATTTCAATTTGTAGGAAGTGGGGTGATGTATTATTCTCTAATGATTCTGACTCAAGTAATAGGCTTAGTAAACGTATATGTATTAAGTCGACTCATTCGCAACTGATCTTTGCCACTATGTTGGTATCTTTGAAGAAGATTACTTATGCTATTAGAATCAGAGAGCTTTGTAGTTGGACACCTTCCTTTGTGGGGGATGATTTAGATGGTGATGAGGAGGGTTCCTTACGAAATCAAACTTTTGAGGAGGAGGAGGAGGAGGAGGAGGAGGAAGAGGTTAATGAGGAGCATATTGATGAACCGGTTGCTGCCATTTTTGAGGACATAGATGCGGCTAAGGCTGAATTAGCTCCTCATAATGCTGATGGGGGTATTAAGGATCAATTCCACGATGTTGCGTCCTATGATAGTGATCCTTTCGGGTTGGATCCCCTCATTAATAAGAAGGTAAACAAAGATTCTGATACGAAATGTTCAGAGACTCCTGTTTATCCTCCTGGATTTTCACCAGCGTCCTCCCATAATCAAAATGATGGCCCTCATGATCATAATCCTATTCTCTCGGTGGGATCCGAATCCTCACACAAAGTTTTTGGTGATTCACAGAATCCTGTTGGCTTCTCATTACATGAAAGATTGGAGGAAACAATAAAGGTTGGTTTGGCATTAGGTCTTAATATGGAGGGTTGCGAAAAAACTCTTGTGGCCCTTATTGCTAATAATGGAGAAGGCATGGTGGATAAATGAATGTTCTTTCTATTAACGTTCAAGGTTTCGAGGACCTTAATAAGAGGAGATGGGTTCATGATTTATGTAATAAACATAAGGTTAGCTTTCTTACTTTACAGGAAACTAAAATGCTTCATGTTGATATGTGGATGATTCGACAAGTGTGGGGTAACACTTACTTCGATTTTGCTTCAATGTCTGCTAGGGGCATGTCGGGAGGTATTATTTGTATTTGGAATAACTTGGTTTTTACTTTTTGTGGAAAACTAGAAGGGGGGGTTGAATAGTTTTCCCCTCTTTTTCATTTTATAAAAACTTTGTTTCAAAATGTTGATTCGGATTTATTCAATTGTTTGTTTGAAAAACCTTTAATTGGAATTTAGTATGTAAACATCATATAATCAATATGATCAATTATATATGTAAGCTTTTGGAAAAACTTAGTTTTATGAATGGAGCTTTGGTCGGTCTTTGTGTGAATACGTTTTCCTTTTAAAATCTTAAAACGTTTTGTATCAAATTATCTATCAAGTTAAACTTAATATGAGAAGTGTGAATAATAATCTATTTGACCATATCATATAATTATACACACAATCACAATATTAACTTCTATGTACAACACAATCAATCATCACAACTATATAAGCAACAACTAAGACATATAGGCAAGCATAGATGTAAAGCGATAAATGCAAGAATAAATGAAAAGAGATAAGAGAAAGGAAATGCAAACCGGACACGATGATTTATAGTGGTTCGGCTACAAGGACACCTTCCTTGCCCTACTCCACTCCCCGAGTCACCTACTCGAGAGTTTTCTTCACAACTAAACAAGCTCCCTTTTGGTGGAGAAAACCGTACACAACTTTGGCTTACACCATTTAACGACACTAAGCTAAATGTCGAGTTCTAATAGTAGCTAGAACCAATCTCACAACACTACTTCGATCACTACACAACTTCTACACGACTTTACGACTTCTTCATGGCTTCACGACTTCATGACTTCTTCATGGCTTCACGACTTCTTCACTACTTCACAACTTCTTCTATACTCCACTACATATTCACACATCTACTTCTTCACAACTTCATGACTTCTCCACACTACTACTTCTTCACACTACTTCTTACTCACTCATAAACTCACTACTAAGTAAGATCATCTTGATCTACTTATTACATATACATAACTCACAACATTACATAAACACTAAATAGATCCTAATACATCTTTGGCTTTATGATAGGGAGGATTCTTCTCTTGCACTTTGAGTGGTAAAGGATTGGATCACTTGAAACAAAGACTTATAATCTTATGATCAAAGGATTTAGAAGGATGTTTTGAAGGGATTGGGACTGAAAATTTTCGTGCAAAAGGTGAGAAAAATCTGTGGAATGAACCAGTATTTATAGGGGAAAAAATACTGTTTTGGAGCGTGGACGGTCCCCTTAATTGTGTTTCCGGTCCCCTTAATTTACTAGCCGATCCCCTTAATTAATTAAGGGGGCCGCCTAATAAAAAAATATTTTTTCTTCAGAATTTTTGTCTTTTTGTGGGGAAGGTTTTTCTTGAAGAATAAGGCCGTTTTTTGGGTAGAAATTTGAATTCAAAATATTTATTTTGAATAAAACATTTCTTATAAATACAAAATTGTTTTGTATAAGTTTAAAAATGCTTGTCCCACTTTAATAAAATGTAAGGTTTGTAAAAATAAAAATTCCTTTGATCATAAAATGTATTAGACATTTGTTTGTACATACCTTAAGTGATTGTTGAGGCAAACTCGAGACGTTGAGATGTCGAGGCTTGTTGACGTAAGAATGCATAGATGAATTGTGATCACAAGTAACTTAAGCACTTTACGTTATATGTTGTAACTTACATCTTTGTCATCATCAAAACATGAAGAGAATGTTTAGATTAAATATCGTAATATTCATGCCAACAATCTCCTCCTTTTTGATGATGACAAACTATGTAAACTATAACTCATAGTAAAATGTATAAGTTACTTGTTTACACTTCTTCTCCCCCTTTTGTCGAAGCAAAAAGGTGGACTCTAAGACGAGACTTCAACTACGCTTGAACCCTTGAGAAAGAATGTAAAAGGCGAGCTTGCATCATCGTAAGTGAAGCCTTGATCCAATCAACCTTAATGCTCCCCCTTGGTGTATGCTCCCCCTTGGTGTATACTCCCCCTTGGTGTATGCTCAAAACTTGTTTTGGCTACCAAAGAATCGAGCGATGAAGTAATCCTTCAAAACAAAGTTAGTAGACAAGTGCAAATATATATAATGATGATGATAGGTATATGCATGATACTAATAGGGGAACAATATATGGACGTAATAAGTATATGCACTAAAAATATAACACATGTAATTATTGTTTTAAAAACAACAACCTAACTCCCAAAAAAAATTACCATGACCAAAGCTTAAGACATGATAATGATTAGAACCTAATGCAAAGATTCTACCGACGTATTTTGGCAAAAGATGCCAAAATATATATTCTAAAAGAGTTAGAAAAAAAATGAAGATGATAATGATGCGTTCTTTTAAAGACGTAGAAAAATGAAGAAGGATGAGCGTGAATGAAAAGGGAATGTAATGACAAAAGGTTGACAAATATGGTTTAGAGTAATATATCGTTTGACAAGGGTGGATGATTGGGAATCATGGGATTTTTAGGTGTTTTGTTGGTTGACGACCGAAGATGGATATGTGAATGAGGTGGTGATGACATGACAACACTTGAAGCTTGGATATCTTCTTTGTGTTCTTCACTTGCTAGGAAGTGGAAAAGATGCATTTCATGAAGAAATTCACTTGACTTTTAGGGATTAAAGTTTTGGTGGTGATGATGCACTTAGTAGAATGTAGGGAATGGTTACACGGTGGAATCTTCTAGTGAAGATGGGAAATGAGGGTCAAGTGGAGATGACTAGGTGGAAGCGAAAGAGTGATGATACTCTTGATGGATTAATGGAGGTATATGTTTGGGTGCATGAGTGTTGGAGAGTTTAGAGGTGTAGAGCTAGGAGCGGAAGAGGTTGATTGAGGTTTTGGATGTTGTTCAAGTGAGGGTATTGAATGTGATCTAGTGAGACGAAATTCAATCCAAGTGATGTGTTCATTGAATGTAATGGTTTTTAGGAGAAAGATGCAACAAGGTCAATTGTTGACATGTTTTTCAACTTGATTCAAGTTGTGGGGTGATGAAGGAGAGCTAGAGGAAAGTTGTTCCAAGTTGCATTGAGCAAGGTGTAAGGTAAGGAGAGCATAAAGCTCATGGGCTTCCTTGAGTTCTTCAATGAACTACAAGTGTTTGGAGGAAGGTGATGATGGTGGAATGTGGTTGTTATTAGGGATGGATGATTGGACATGCAACATAGGAATGGCATGTGAAGTTATAGGGTGTGGTGGTGACACTCTTGGTGGTGGAGACATGTTTCAGCTTGGGTAATCATGAAAGCATGATATGGATGGAAGATAGGCTTCATGAGTGGATAGTGTTTTTGTTGAATGAGCATCAAATGAAGCATTGGTGATTAGGTTTGGATTGTTGTTTTGGGATTGTGCATGCTCATCATGAGAAGAAGCATTGGTGGAACCAAGCATGGGTTTTTGGCTTTGTTTGTGAGATGGGTTATTTGTATGAGCATAAGATTTGGGTATTGGTTGATTTGGAACAACATCACTTGAGCTTTGACAAGAGTCAAATTTTCTCCTCCAAATGGGTTTTACGGAGATCTTAGCAACTATTAAGAGTTAAGATCTTGGGTTGTTGGGGGATGACATGTTTAGTTGGATGATCATTAAGGATGAAGGAGATATATTTATAGTGTAGGAAAGATGTGGTTTAGGAAGGTAAATTTTGAGGGCATGGAAATGGTGGATGACTCGATATTGGTAGTATAAAGGATGATTTGGTTTTTCATTTCACATGGGTGGTTTGAGGATGTACTAAAGAAGGGTTATGAGGTTTGAGTGTAAGGTAGAAGAATATATGTGAGTGAGTGTGTTTTCCCTTCCCATTAAATTCGTGCTCATCCGGACATAGAGTTAAGCATGTAAAGGCATATAATCAAATCACATAGGAGCAAATAAACATCTAGAAACAACATATATGCGATATGCCATAAATCTAGGAATGAAAGAATCTAATGAGAAGCAAAGTTCATAAAAGTAAACTAGCGTTAGGTATATATAGGAAGAGCAATTTAATCAAGTTGGAGAATGAGTATGCGACTATTACTAGTGGTGCTCAATTCAGGCTAAACACGACCATTTTTACGGGTTACACACACCCAACTTCTCACATAGAAGCAATTCAACCGTTAGGTTAAATTGAATTTCTAGTCAATAGATTCTCCAGTAGTCATTCTCTTTTTAGAAGAAATTGAGTTCCTAAATTTACCTATCGAAGATTACCAAACATGAAGTTTGCTTGATTCACTAATACTTGGCTTAATGTGACTCAAACACTATGTTTTTATGAAGGTAAATCTAGATGATATATTTTATTCAAGATCCTAATAGAGACGTGTTGAATGTTTAGATAAGAGTAAACAAAAAGTTTTAATCTTTTCTTCATGATTTACCGGTTGTTTGGTTTTGATGACATATTACTTGATTTAATAACTGTGCTAGACTTAAGAGTGCACCTTAGCATCTCTTGTGAAATGAATCTCATTAAGATTATTTATCTTAAATGAGTTTGTGATTCTCAAATGATATCAAAACTAGACATTAATATATTTTTAAACAAATATTATTTTCTATGATTTTTGCCAATGTTATATATCATACTTTAACAAGTATTTGAAAAAATAAATTTTACTTGTTTATGGATTGTGACAAGTTATTTTTCAATTCAAATAACTTATATTATTTCAAAAAAAATGTAGTGCATTATCTTGTAACACAACCATTTATGCTACAAAGAAAATGAAATATATAGAATATATAGTGTGTATTATTCTTAAATATGTATTTTATCTTGTGGTGATAATTTTAAGTAGTGTGAGCAAAGTTTACATATGTTGTTAGTTTGCTCATGTTTGGTTTTTCGGATATGACATATTTATCCATTGCATTGCAATGTAAATTGCTTGAATATTTCGGACGAAACATCCAAGTCGTCAATCCTACTTCATTGTATATTTTATAAATGTGTTTAAAATGTTATTCTAATATTTGGAACATAATTATTGGACAAGTAGATTCAATATGACATTATTAACACAAGTGTGAGTTATGATCTAATGCATACTCTTTTCATCTACAAATGATGTAACTATTTTCATATCAATTTAGTGTGATTGAGTATGTAGATTCAAGACTATATCTTTTGTTGTAATTTGATATAATCTTGAAGCTAAACAAATAGCAATCCAATTTCTTGTCCACACTCAAAAATGTGTCAATTAGATTTGATAAATATATCAAACATAATTTGAATAACGAATTGATATAATATCAAGATCTTTCTTGACCCTCACGGACACACATTTGAAATAAATAAACATTTTGATAGTGTGTTCCATTAATCCTAAGATTATTTATTAGTGAATGATTGAAAGTTGACTTATTATTTCATGATTGTTATATATTTTGTTTTTATGAAAGACTCTTCATTTTTACTTATTATGAACACACTTAGATTTTGAAAATACTTTTTCTTTTATACGACTATTAATGTTTTACAATGATTCAATTTCTCTTATTAAATATCTTAAGGTAAAACAAGCTAATTTGTAGAAAATATTTAAGTGTGTTGTGAAGAATAGATTAAATTGTTTGAAATATTTAGGTGACTAGATTGAACTCATTTACAAGATGTTTGAGTAACATTAAGCCATCTATACCTATATGCAATGCAAGCATATTATAACAATCCTAACGCAAGAAATCTAGCATAAGATCTAGTTAAGTATAAATCGGAAAACTAGTTATAAACTAATAGGGCACATATGCATAGATATACACATAGCTAAACTTCAAATAGCAACAATCATTTAATATATTCAATTGAGAAAATAAAATCACAAAGAAGTTCACATAACACATAAAACACTTGTCCGTCGTTTTGTGTATTATATACACCAATGTTTACTTAGCTCGAATTTATTTGAAAATAAAATAGTTTCCTCCCCATTCTATAATTTAATTAAGATCAATATTTTGAAAACATAAATACTTAATTTTTCAAAAGTATATCAACTAGGAATGTCCGACTTGAAGGAAAATGTAAAACAAAAGTTTTACGTTAAAACGAAACACAAATTTTTGACTACCGTATAGTATTTTGACTTTCTTACTTATTTAAGTTTGTAATGGTTACTTGTAAGTATTTTTAAATGAAAGTAGACTCAATTACCTTTAAAACGCCGGGTGGCACGACTTCTACGGAGTTACGGTTAATTTTATATGATTTTTCAAAGTTTTCGAAAAACTGTCGAACAGACAGGCGGACCCCTTAAATAATTAAGGGGACCGCCAAGTATTTAAGGGGGCCGCCCATCTGGTACTCAAAATTTCATTTTTTGTAAAAAATTGTTTTCTGACTTTTCGGAAAGGTGTGTAACTTTCTGATTTTGATACCGAACATATAACACTTATTTTAAGCATAATATTATTTCGAGCTAGTATAATTAGTGTATATATCATCAAAACTAATACAAGTTAATCAACAAAACACTTTTCATATTTAATCCTCCTTAATGGGTAATTTGATACATAGATCGTACTCAATTTTTAAAACCATTTGTTTTAAAAATTTGAGCGACGTGGCTCTGGTACCAATTGCGGAAAACTAGAAGGGGGGGGGGTTGAATAGTTTTCCCCTCTTTTTCATTTTATAAAAACTTTGTTTCAAAATGTTGATTCAGATTTATTCAATTGTTTGTTTGGAAAACCTTTAATTGGAATTTAGTATGTAAACATCATATAATCAATATGATCAATTATATATGTAAGCTTTTGGAAAAACTTAGTTTTATGAATGGAGCTTTGGTCGGTCTTTGTGTGAATACGTTTTCCTTTTAAAATCTTAAAACGTTTTGTATCAAATTATCTATCAAGTTAAACTTAATATGAGAAGTGTGAATAATAATCTATTTGACCATATCATATAATTATACACATAATCACAATATTAACTTCTATGTACAACACAATCAATCATCACAACTATATAAGCAACAACTAAGACATATAGGCAAGCATAGATGTAAAGCGATAAATGCAAGAATAAATGAAAGGAGATAAGAGAAAGGAAATGCAAACCGGACACGATGATTTATAGTGGTTCGGCTACAAGGACACCTTCCTTGCCCTACTCCACTCCCCGAGTCACCTACTCGAGAGTTTTCTTCACAACTAAACAAGCTCCCTTTTGGTGGAGAAAACCGTACACAACTTTGGCTTACACCATTTAACGACACTAAGCTAAATGTCGAGTTCTAATAGTAGCTAGAACCAATCTCACAACACTACTTCGATCACTACACAACTTCTACACGACTTCACGACTTCTTCATGGCTTCACGACTTCATGACTTCTTCATGGCTTCACGACTTCTTCACTACTTCACAACTTCTTCTATACTCCACTACATATTCACACTTCTACTTCTTCACAACTTCATGACTTCTCCACACTACTACTTCTTCACACTACTTCTTACTCACTCATAAACTCACTACTAAGTAAGATCATCTTGATCTACTTATTACATATACATAACTCACAACATTACATAAACACTAAATAGATCCTAATACATCTTTGGCTTTATGATAGGGAGGATTCTTCTCTTGCACTTTGAGTGGTAAAGGATTGGATCACTTGAAACAAAGACTTATAATCTTATGATCAAAGGATTTAGAAGGATGTTTTGAAGGGATTGGTACTGAAAATTTTCGTGCAAAAGGTGAGAAAAATCTGTTGAATGAACCAGTATTTATAGGGGGAAAAATACTGTTTTGGAGTGTGGGCGGTCCCCTTAATTGTGTTGCCGGTCCCCTTAATTTACTAGCCGGTCCCCTTAATTAATTAAGGGGGCCGCCTAATAAAAAAATATTTTTTCTTCAGAATTTTTGTCTTTTTGTGGGGAAGGTTTTCCTTGAAGAATATGGCCGTTTTTTTGGTAGAAATTTGAATTCAAAATATTTATTTTGAATAAAACATTTCTTATAAATACAAAATTGTTTTGTATAAGTTTAAAAATGTTTGTCCCACTTTAATAAAATGTAAAGTTTGTAAAAATAAAAATTCCTTTGATCATAAAATGTATTAAACATTTGTTTGTACATACCTTAAGTGATTGTTGAGGCAAACTCGAGACGTTGAGATGTCGAGGCTTGTTGACGTAAGAATGCATAGATGAATTGTGATCACAAGTAACTTAAGCACTTTACGTTATATGTTGTAACTTACATCTTTGTCATCATCAAAACATGAAGAGAATGTTTAGATTAAATATCGTAATATTCATGCCAACACTTTTTAGTAAACATAGAATTCTTTGCAATGAGAATTATGTGGTTGTAGAAGGTTTATGGATCCCGAATAATCTCAAAATTATGTGGATTGCGGTTTATGCTCCTTAATCTTTGTCGGCTAAGATTGCTTTATGGGCTTCTTTGGTCACAATTATAGCGAATTGGGACGGAATTTTGGTCGTTATGGGTGATTTTAACGAGGTTCGGGAAGCTAGCGAAAGGTTCGGTTCTCATTTTAATGAAAGGCAAGCTGGCATTTTTAATACGTTTATCTCTAATGCTTCTCTCAACGATGTTTCCTTGGGAGGTTACAAATTCACATGGACTGATAAATGGGGATAAAAAAATGAGCAAACTTGATAGGTATTTGGTCTCGGATAGTTTCCTCGATTCGTTTCCTCATGCTACAGGTATTATTTTGGAGAAGGGTACCCCTGACCATCATCCTATTCTTCTTAAAGAATATGTTGTGGACTTTGGTCCAACTCCTTTCCGTTTTTTTAATTCATGGCTGGAAATGGATGGTTTTCACAAATTGGTTGTTGATACGTGGACTAATGATGGTATTGTTGAAGCTAACGGGCTGATCTCTTTTAAGAAGAAACTTCAATATCTTAAGGGTGCTATTCGTGAATGGATTGCTATCAAAAGGCTGGATTCATCTATGCTTAAGAAAGAACACCTATCGCGTCTATCCTCAATAGATGTCAAAATTGATCATGGTAAGGCTACTGATTTGGACTTCCTTAATCGTCGTGAGTCCTCTCGCATATTGGGCGACCTTGATCGAATTGAAGCTTCTGACCTTGCTCAAAAAGCAAGGATTAAATATGCTTTGGAAGGTGATGAAAACTCGAGTTTCTTCCATGCCACGTTGAAAAAAAGTCGACGACACCTCGCTATCAAGGGTATTCTTAATGATGGTGAATGGATTGAAAATCCAGACATTATCAAAACCATTTTCGTTGATCACTTTCGGGAAAGATTTCATCATTCTAGCGGGTCTTCCTCCTCCTTTGATGTCGACATGCTTAATCATATTTCTAGTGACCAAAAAGAGTTCTTGGAACGAAGCTTTTCCCGGGAAGAAATCAAAAAGGCAGTTTGGGAATGTGGCGGTGATCGCGCCCCGGGGCCGGATGGGTTTTCTTTTAAATTCATTACTTCTTTCTGGGATATTTTAGAATCTGATATCATACGTTTTGTGCAAGAATTCTTTTTATCAGGATCTTTCCCAAAGGGCTGCAATTCTTCATTCATATCTTTGATTCCCAAAGTCCCTAATGCAACGTTAGTTACGGATTTTCGCCCCATCAGTCTTATTGGTTGCCAATATAAAATTCTTGGCAAGATTTTGGCTAACCGTCTTAGTATGGTGATCGGTAGTTGCATTAGCTCGGAGCAATCGGCTTTTATTAAAGGAAGGAACATTCTCGATGGTCCTCTTATCCTTAATGAAGTCATTGAGTGGTATCGTAAGCGTAAGAAGCATCTCATGATTTTTAAAGTGGACTTCGAGAAAGCTTTTGACTCTTTAAGGTGGGATTTCCTGGATTTGGTCATGGCTAAACTTGGTTTTAGTATTAAATGGCGTAATTGGATCAAAGGTTGCCTTCGAAATGCTAGATCTTCTGTGTTAGTTAATGGTTCTCCCACGGTTGAATTTGAGATCTCCAGGGGCCTTCGACAAGGTGACCCTTTATCTCCTTTTTTGTTCATTTTGGCTATGGAAGGATTACATGCTCTTATATGCAAAGCTTTGGATCGTGGTATATACACTGGTGCCTATATCGGTAATGACAACTCGTGCATTTCGCACCTCATCTATGCTGACGATGTTATCTTCCTTGGTGAATGGTCCCGCACTAATGCTCATAATTTACTTTGCATTCTTCGGTGTTTCTTCCTTGTATCTGGTTTAAAAATTAATGTTCATAAAAGCAACATCTTGGGCATTTGTGTTTTTGATGAGGAAACTTCTGATATGGCTAAAGTTATAGGTTGTGGTGCGTCTAAATTACCTTTGAAGTATCTTGGTGTTCCTGTGGGATGTAACATGAATCGCTGTGTTAATTGGGATGTCATCATCAATAAATTTTCTTCTAAGCTTTCTCGGTGGAAATCTTGCATGATTTCTATAGGTGGTCATTTAACTCTCATCAAGTCGGTTCATAGTAATCTTCCCACTTACTTCATGTCTCTTTACAAGGTTCCTGCTTCTATTTGCTCTAAGTTGGAATCAATGCGAAACAACTTCTTTATTGGTGGTGACATAGGTGTGAAAAAAATGACATGGGTGAGATGGAATAAACGCCTCGCTAGCAAGAATTTGGGGGGTCTTGGTATCGGTAATATTTTTGCCCTTAATGCAGGTCTTTTATTCAAATGGATTTGGCGGTTCATGCAAAATTCGACTGATCTTTGGGCTAGTGTGATTAAGGCGATCTATGGTCATAATGGTGGTATATATGCAGATTCCAGGTTCTCATCTAATAAAGGTACTTGGTGTGGTATCTTGTCCATGGTTAATTCTCTTAAATCAAAAGGAATCGATCTTCTTTCTTTATGCTCTCAAAAATTAGGGAATGGTTTCTCTATTCATTTTCGGGATGATGTATGGTGTGGGAATCTTCCTCTAAAAGTTTTATTCCCGCGTGTTCATTTGCTAGATATTGATAAAGGCTGTAAGGTTGCCAATCGGATTTCTACTAATGATTGGAGTTCTTTTCTTAGAAGGCCTGTGAGAGGAGGTATTGAAGCTTCCCAATTATCGAGTTTGCAGGACCTCATAAGAGATGTTGTGTTATCTGATCGTTGTGATACATGGACATGGATGCCTGATATTACAAAAGGCTTTTCTGTTGCTTTTGTTCGTTACCTGATTGACGCTCGTTTCCTGGATGTTAGTTCTACTGCTACTCATTGGATTCGAGATATTCCCATCAAGGTTAACATTTTCTTATGGAGATTATCTCTTAATAAGCTTCCATCTAGGATGAATTTGGATAAGAAAGTTATTGACGTTGATTCTCTCCTTTGTCCCATTTGCAATGAAGATGTTGAAACGGTTAATCACCTTTTCTTCTCTTGTGATATGGCTAAGGATTTGTGGTCTCTATTGGCGAGATGGTGGGAGCTTGATATCCCTTTTTGTTTGAATATCTCGGATTGGTTTAGTTGGCTCGATTCCTTGTCCATTCCTCTTAAAGCGCGAGTGTTCCTTGAAGGTGTGGGAGGGACTCTAATGTGGTGCATTTGGAATTTTCGCAACCGGCTGATTTTTTCTAACCCTCCTCCTAAAAAGGCGTTAATTTGGGATTGTATTGTTTCTCAATCGTTCCTATGGATTTCCTCTAGAAATCCTAAACTTAATATTAGTTGGGTAGGTTGGTTGCAAAATCCCATAGTTACTATTTGTTCCTTGTAATTTCTTCTAGCTTTTGCTAGTTTTAATATAATGCCGTCGTTATAAAAAAAATGGTACATATTTTTTTTTGATCAAACTATCTTTACTTGATTATATATTAAAATTTTAGGGGGGTGGCAACGTGACTCGGAAAGACTTGGCAAGTCTCGGCAGCAACAATGCTACGTTCTCGGCATGGCCTTTTCGGCATGCAATTCGGTAACTATTACCGAGTCGGTAACAAGTGAAGCATTTAATACTTTTCGAACGTTGGAGGAGTTATTGTTGTTAATTGGTCAATTAAAATGAAAAAAGGTTTAGGCATGCTTAGGTATGACATTGCCACTAAAAAACCAACTTTAGGCATATTTAGGCAAAAAAGTGTTGCATGCTTTTTATTGGTCAATTAAAATGAAACTCCATAAATCTTTAGGCAACAATGACAACCCCCTTATATCATTCGGCATATTTTAGGATCAAACTCATGTGCTAATTTTTAACCATATCAAGGTGGTTTAGTTGTAAGTTTGACTAGCCGTAAAAAAAAAAAAAAAAAAAAAAAAAAAAAAAAAGTTGTAAGTTTGACTAAAGATAACCTAGTGGTAAGAATGTCTTGAGGCTCAGAAAAAATTTAGTAGTTCAGACATCGTTGAGTGAACTTCTTGTTTAGGAATAAAAGTCTGCAAACGGCCATAATAATACCGGTTAGACCACATGAATATCACTTAAGCCACATACATTAAAAGAGAAAACTCAAATTTCCTCGAGTAACTTAAACAGGATCTCTCCTTTTACCCGTTTCATGTCACTACTACAAAAAGTGTTTCTTACAACAGCCTTTTTATAACGGTTTTTTCACTATACCACTCTAAAAATACAAAAAAACCATTTTATAGAACATACTCTTGTAAAACCGTTCAAAAAAAGTGTTATTTAAAACAGTTACATATCCCAAAACATTTTATAGTACGGATTTATAATAACCGCTATATAAAAAAGAGCCTTTTCAAAAATATTCACAATTTAAAAGTGAGTTATTTTTCTCTCTATTTCTTCATTTCACGTTTTTTACAACGTTTGTTAGTATCAATTAAATTAATCAAAATGAACCACAAACTAACACCAGTACCTACATTTTTTTTTTCTTTCCCCTCATGTTCAATGTTCTCACAACAAACTCATACAAATAACATGTCGCCTCAACCACTGCCACTTGCCGAAAATCAAAGAGCACACTGTCATCATCAACTGAACTATTGTGACCCTGCACAACATTCACCAGTCTGCCACACGATCTGATAAGGTTCATTTGTTATAGAACTAAATAATTCTTGTAATTTTATTTCTATGATTTGTTTGTTTTAGATCTAATGACTCACTTTGAGGTTTTATGTTTGAATTTCTTATTGTTGCAGGTCTTGTTAATTTTAACATGGGTATGATGAGCTTTCGACTTGTAGATCTTTTTTTCTTTTTTTCTTTGTCTATTTATAGATCTAAAAATGAAATGCGGGTTTAGTATGTATTTAAGTACACATGGATACTCATATGAATTTAGGCATAGTTTATCGATTTATGTAATATTTGTCAATTATGTATGTATGATGTTTCCTAATTTATGGGTTTTTAGTACTTATTTGTTTAAAGAGACACCTATACAATGAGCAATTTTGAGACTTGATGTGATTAACAAATTGTTGATTGTTCACGTAGTAAATGGTACTATAATATCTTTTTGATAACGCATCAAACAAGCAAATAACAATAGAATAAAATATATAACTTTTTATATAATGTTTGCTATTTTAGAATGGTTCTACAATGTGTTAAAAACAACCAATTTTTTACAGAACCATTTTAAATAATCGCCTCATCTTTTACAATTTGATTAATTATATGGAGGCTAAATTCATGCCTAACAAATTCATAATGTGATATGTGGAATATACATTTACTTTTTCATAATTCTCATCACTAATTTTGTCATATGTCATGATCTTAGAATCAGGCATGTCTTTAAACCTGAATTTTAGTCATACAAATCATTCTCCTAGCAGTTTCACAACTCTCTATTATAAAACGCTTCAATACCGCTTTAAAAAACCTCATTTAAGTGTTTCATTAAATACTTTTTGTACTAGTGTGTGCTTAGAAAATGGACAAACATTTACATTACAAACAGTATATCACTTTTCTACGCCAAAAGGTTAATTACTTCGTATTGAGCTGATGTTACGTTATAAAATTTTGTAGCTTGATCAAGAATGAATCATTCGTCCATAATATGGAAAATTTCTTTTCTTTAAAGAAAAAATAATAATAAATAAAAAATAAAAAATAAAAAAAAGATGATATTATTAAACAAACCAATTATGGGCTAAAATAATAAACTGATATACAAAAACAAAGAAATAGAAATGAGAATGCAATGATTTATTGGTACCACAAAGTGTGGTCTATTCTCAATTTGTCGGTGTCTTTGATGCTTTTTTTGTACATATTGTCTTCTAATTTTGAAGCACATGAAAGCCATGAACAATTTGCTTTAATTATCCAGTATAATTTATAGGATGCAAAGAGAAAACCTTAATCAATGTAATTATGATTTCTAACAAGTGCTAAATGACGAATGATGAAGTATTACATTTCTATGATTTAATTATAATTTGGAATACTAATCTCATTTGTTCCTTAAATTGTTGTCACATGTAAACAGGGGTGAACATAGGGATTCCTTAAGTTCACGTGACCCGATGAATATTTTAAAATATCACGATTTTTCCGAAATGAACTTGATCTTTAATTTTTGTGTCAAATAAAAACATGTCTTGTTTAGTTAGTCTATTAATATGTTAAAAGAAATACATTTCTTCTTATTTTGTTTACTAGTTTAATCAAATCGGACATTTTAGTTAATTCTTATTTTCTTTATATTCGTAAAAAAATATAAATGAAGCAATATGTGTGACCATACTTGAGATTTTGCCCCAAAGTAAGGTTCGATGACGTGCTGATTTTTCTTACAAACACAACTGGGTCTTGGTAGAATACCATTCGGGATATACCATATTAGCCTCATCAGCAACCGAGCCGGGCCCAACCCACTAAGGTGCACTAATATTTTTTATACCCATTATATATAATAGGCCCAACCCACTTAAAAATAAACCTTATTAATCATTTAATCAAAAAAGTTAAAAACAATTGTGAAATGACAAAAGGGTGAAAGCCCAACACACTTAAATATATTTTATTTTGTAGAAGTAATACTTTTGTTGCAAGAATGATTTTTGTTCGTATTTTTGACTTTTCGTACTTAATTATGGAGCAGCTAGTTTGGTTGAAGTCTAGAACAATTTTTGATCATATCTTGATCTTGAACCTTGGGCCTTTTGTGTATTGAGGTGGTACGGGTTTCTTTAGTACAAAGAGTCTTGCTCAAATTGACATGACAGACTTCAGAATCGCATTCCATGATGCGGGGATGCACAAACAAAGAAAAACAACTTTGGTAGTGACGACAAGGTTCAAGCCCAAAGAGCATTCTCCAACGTCTGAGTGAGTGATCGATGATTTGAAGAGAGGGATAAAGTTCACTCCAAAGGAAAGAGTACTCCATCTAGTGCCGGATATAGTTAAGATATGTACGTGCATACCCTATAAGAGTGTAAATTTTATTTTTGTTATCTAAATTTTGAGAGGTAAACTTTAAATGACTAGCATGATAAAAGGATAAAGTAAGTTTGTGTATGAACACGTATATGAATGTGAGCTATGCATGAGCCATGAGGTGCTTAGACAGTTGATATGTATCAAGTATATAGTGATAATATTTCGAATGGTTTGCATGGATCACAATATATACTTGCCTTCTACGTAGCTAGTCTTCGTATGAGAGAGCTATGGCTACTCCATCGGGCCCATATGTGAGGCACGTAAGATAAGTTGATATGTTGAATGTGTATTCGACTATGTCAGTTTAGAGATGGTGTACGTACTCTCGAGAATACGTACGCTCATAATAATGCAGAGGGATCAGCTTGTATATCGAAACGACTTTTCGGAAGATATAAATTTGTACTCCTTTCAAGTTGTTTACCATCATGTCGAATAAATTTGTTTAATAAAAAATAAAGAGGTTATTTGATGAGGAAGTCCCACGTTTGGTGCCGCATGATTTGGTTTGAGATTGTGTGATGAGTTTTATGTCAAATCATCATTTAGGTAGAAGTTTTATTTTTGACCAAGATGTCTTTGGATGAGTTGAACATGGATTTTATATGCTCACCATCAAAGCTCCCATTTTCAAAACTTTGACCACTTTTCATCATGGTCAGTGGATCTTTTCTGTTTTTATTCATTAAAATTCTCCGCATGTGCTTGGAGAAATGCTATAATTTAACAAGTTTTTGCTTTTTAAAAATATTGTTGAGAATGGATCCGATAAAAAGAAAAACTAAAATGAGAAGAATAAGAAAGATTTTTAGTCACACATTTCAAATAAGATGAAGAATTTTAAAAAGAGATACATTTATTTTTGTAAATGCATCTGAAATGAGTGGTTGTGATTTCTTCTCATCATTCTCATTTTATTTTTTCTTATTATTTGATCCTAACTCATTGTAATTGTTAAAATGTGAGAACAGTTTTAGCGTATTCCATTTTTAATTATAAACTTACAGTTTTAGTAGCAATAATGTGGAATAAACATAGGTTTATCTCCAGTTGTATGCAAATGGTTTTCCAAAGAAAGTATAATTATTATATTGGTTTTTTGAAAGATGATCTTTATATACACATATACTAGTTATTTCATATTATAGACTTAACTCAAATAATATATAATCATTGAAATTCTGAAAAATTATCAACATATATAACGATTACATGTAAAATTCTTCAATAGCTAAGTTGTCGATTTTGTGTATGCTTTTCAGATCGTATATTAACATGTATATTTTACGTAGTACTAGTTTTCTCGAAATTATAAACTTAAATATATGGAATAGTTAATAAAAACTAACCATTTACTAAATTGTTTCGCTATTCTCTTTAGTATCAAGTTATAGAAATCCTCTCAGATAAGGCTTTTCTGTATATATATACTTGAGAAAAAAAATTGTATGTGGATTTCTCTCATTCATTTTATACATTTATTTTAACATTGCTATTAGAATTAAACTTTAGCTAAACCATTAGTATTATAGTAGTAATTAATTCATATTAAATTATGTTGGGTTTTACTAAATTGTGCCTTAGGGCACAAGTTAAGCACACTAAAAATATATAAAGGCTCAAGAAAAAGTACACAGGGATCTACATAAAAGTACATCTGCATAAAAGTACATACAGATGTACTTTTATGTAGGTCTCAATGTGCTTAACTTGTGCCTTGGGCACAAGTTAGAAAAACCCAATTATGTTTTGATATAAAAGAAACATAAGTAGTTTAAATGGTTCATTGAATACATTCTAACATGTCACTTCACACACATTAGCAAAATCTCTTTTTAACTGAAAAGTTATTCTTTCATTTGAAACATTTGAATGTTCAGTTATTCTACACTATTTACACTCTTAAAAAAAAGACAATTTAGCTATCTGCATTTCTGCGCATTTCTAACCACAATTAAAAGTTCGAAAAACTTTAAAGAAAAAAGAGCATTTTTTTTTTGTTTGGTACCCGATAAAATATATTAATCACAAAACAAAACAAAGCATATTTCACTTATATTACTAGGCTAAAAATTGTCTTCTCATACCACATAGAATGAATGTAAGTGTTTAGTTTATCTAGTTAATGGAGTAAGTTAGCTTATAAAGTGAATCTGGCCTAATTTTAAATAGCAATTTCTTCAAGCACATACAATATAGAGTAAACTACACCGTTCGTCCTTGTGGTTTGCGTTGACCGCAGCCTGTGGTCCTTTGACCAAAAAAATTGCACCGTTCATCCTTAACTCAGAAACATTATGCACCATTAGTCCCTCCCTTTAACGGGGTGGACTAACGCTCGTTAACTTGTTTGCTTATGAGGGTATAATTGTCATTTCGCACTATAAGGACGAACGGTGCAAGGACGAATGGTGCAATTTTTCGCTTTTAGTCCCTTCTTTCACGCTTTCTTCCGTTTTTTTTTATGTTTTCGCCCGTTTTTGTCATTTTTTTTTACATTTTCGCCCGTTTTCATCCTTTTTTTTTACGTTTTCATCCCGTTTTTTACGTTTTCATCCATTTTTTTACGTTTTCGCCTGTTTATTTTACGTTTTCATCAGTTTTTTACATTTTCGTCCGTTTATTTTACGTTTTCGTCTGTTTATTTCACGTTTTCGTACTTTTTTTTATGTTTTCGTCCATTTTTTACGTTTTCGTCCATTTTTTTACGCTTTCTTTCGTTTTTTTACGTTTTCGCCCGTTTTCGTCCGTTTTCATCCGTTTTTTTTACGTTTTCATCCCGTTTTTTATGTTTTCATCCATTTTTTTACGTTTTCGCCTGTTTATTTTACGTTTTCATCTGGTTTTTACATTTTTATTAGTTTTTTTACGTTTTCGCCCGTTTATTTTACGTTTTTTTACGTTTTCGTCGGTTTATTTCACGTTTTCGCCCCTTTTTTATGTTTTCGTCTATTTTTTACATTTTCGTCCGTTCTTTTACGTTTTCGTCCATTTTTTTTACGTTTTCGTCAATTTTTTCACGTTTTCGCTCATTATTTTTACGTTTTAGTCCGTTTTTCTTACGTTTTTATCCATACGTATCCGTTTTCATTCGTTTTTATTTTTTCTTATCCGTTTTTATACGTTTTCATCTGTTTTTCTACGTTTTCGTCCATTTTTTTTATGTTTTCGCCCGTCGGCTTCTTCTACGTTTTTATCCGTTTTCATCTTTTACGTTTTCATCCGTCGGCTTCTTTTACGTTTTCATCCCTTTTTTACGTTTCCATCTGTTTTCATCTTTTACGTTTTCATCCCTTTATTTACATTTTTGTCCGTTTTTCTTACGTTTTTATATATTCTTATCCGTTTTCACCTTTTTGATCCGTTTTTTTTTTTCGTTTTTTTCTTTTTTTACGTAAAAAAACAGATAAAAATGTAAAAAAAAGGGGATAGAAAAGATGAAAACGGATAAGAATACATAAAAACATAAGAAAAACTGACAAAACATAAAAAAAGAGATGAAAACGTAAAAACACAGACGGAAACATTTTCATATGGACGTTTTTCTTATGTTTTTATGTATTCTTATCCGTTTTCACCTTTTCTATCCTTTTTTTTTTTACATTTTCATCTGTTTTTTTACGAAAAAAAAGAAAAAAAACAAAAAAAAAACGGATCAAAAAGGTGAAAACGGATACGTATGGATAAAAACGTAAGAAAAATGGACTAAAACGTAAAAATAATGGGCGAAAACGTGAAAAAATAGACGAAAACGTAAAAAATGGACAAAAACGTAAAAGAACGAACGAAAATGTAAAAAATGGACGAAAACATAAAAAAGGGGCGAAAACGTGAAATAAACCGACGAAAACGTAAAAAAACGTAAAATAAACGTAAAAAAACTGATGAAAATGTAAAAACCAGATGAAAACGTAAAATAAACAGGCGAAAACGTAAAATAATGGATGGAAACGTAAAAAACGGGATGAAATCGTAAAAAAAGGACGAAAACGGGCGAAAACGTAAAAAAATGAAAGAAATCGTAAAAAACGGACGAAAACATAAAAAATGGACGAAAACATAAAAAAAGTATGAAAACGTGAAATAAACAGACGAAAACGTAAAATAAACGGACAAAAACGTAAAAAACTGATGAAAACGTAAAATAAACAGGCAAAAACATAAAAAAAAATGGATGAAAATGTTAAAAACGGGATGAAAACGTAAAAAAAAAAAGGATAAAAACGGACGAAAACGGGCGAAAATGTAAAAAAATGACAAAAACGGGCGAAAACGTAAAAAAAAAGGGAAGAAAGCGTGAAAGAAGGGACTAAAAGCGAAAAATTGCACCATTCGTCCTTGCACCGTTCGTCCTTATAGTGCGAAATGACGATTATACCCTCATAAGCAAACAAGTTAACGAGCGTTAGTCCACCCCGTTAGAGGGAGGGACTAATGGTGCATAACGTTTCTGAGTTAAGGATGAACGGTGCAATTTTTTTGGTCAAAAGACCACAGGCTGCGATCAACGCAAACCACAAGGACGAACGGTGTAGTTTACTCTACAATATAAGATCTATAAAAGTACCATACTATAAATACCCTTGTCAATTCCACCAAGGCGGGGTATGAGGTTGTTGCATCAATTATGCAAATGCAAAATGTTGGATGCTATTCAAACTAGCAAATGACATATAACTTGTCCCCTTGTTGACACTTATGGATCTTTCATTAGAATAAGAACATAAAACGAATTTGGTTTACACTTGATCACTAAACTAATATACGCTTGTTCTAAGTCGTTGTAATCTCTCATTCAGCTTATCGCTAGTTTTGAAAATGTCATTAATAAAAACATGTAACTTGTCCCCAAATTTGTACTCTTGTAACACATACCAAATATTTTACACAACCGTGTTACTGGATTTTAAACCATGTACGTAATGCAAATAAGCTTCATAACTTTATAACTCATACAGATGTTGTTAGCAAAACCCATTTTTAAAAATATTCTACTTTGCCTAAGTCTAACTTTAAGCCCTAAAACAAGAACAGGTAAACGATAAATGGTGATAACAAAATTATGCGCAAGTAATTAACGTTACTCATTTACATGCATTTTTTGTATTATCGGAATGGACTAGACTGGTTTTAAATACGTCACTTATGTATGAATGTTTAATAAATTCTCAAAAGCACGTCAACTAACACACATTAAAAAGAAACCTCATTCAAGTAATATATGTTTATTGTTCAAAAAAAAAGTAATATATGTTTGTTATTTATGTGCTACTGTGGTCTTAAAGAAATAAAATATGGTAGTTAACTTGAACTCCTGAAACCAATGGGCTTGTGGTCCACTGGGCATGTCTTATTCAGTTAAGCGTGCCTAGTGGAGAGTAGTACCGGTTTGGGTGACCAAACCGGGAAGTCCTTACTTGTGGACCACAATGCTCTGTCGGTACAATTTCAAAGTCCTTCAATGAAGGTTTCAACCCACAAGGGTTCGAATCTGGAGAAGGCAGGGTTTACTTCAATTTACGTGTCGTGCCTTCAGACGGCTTAAGTTGAAGGTTTTCCCCCATCGGATTTCGAATTGGACATGAATTTCCTTTGAAAAAAGTAACCGTTCAAAAAAAACTTGAACTCCTGAAGTAAAGCCATTATCCAAATTGACAACCACGTAGACATCATGATTCATGATGAGATGTGACAAAGATAAAGCTTGAGAAATTGAAGCCATGATTTAAGCAAACCAACTTTTACAGTTCTACTAAAATCTTATTTTCTCTTGGTTTATATAGAAAAAAATAAATCCATTTTGCTTTTATTTATGAAAATGATTTATCTTACAATTTTTATTGGTTATGTTCCAAATGTCATATGTCTTATTTTCATTTGATGAATCAAATAGCCCAAAATTTCACAACCAATAATTTCATCACATTTTTAATTAAAAAGATTATTAGCAAGATAAATAACTTCCCTTTATTTAGAGAGTTAAGTGCGGTTGCGGTCCACGAGTTATCTACGCTTCATGTCAGCTTTTATTCTACAATATTTCTAAAACACTAAATCAACAAAACATAATTCCTAATAAAATTTCTATAACATACCACCAAAAAATCCACTCACTCCATTTTTACATTCATAATAATAATAATAATAATAAAATGGAAAAGAAAATGCTGTGGAATGTTGTGGAAAAGAAAATGAAGAAGTATGCGTCCAAGTGCGAAGACAATGGATACAAGTTTGTTCCTTTCGCTTTTTCCACATTTGGGGAACTTGATGTGGAAGCTTTGAATACACTCTCGCGCGTCGGGGCAATTGCATGCAGCCACTCTAACAATGTTAAGAGCGGTGCTTTTATTTTTCATCGAGTTAGTTTGTGCATTCAAAAAAGAGTGGGAGCACAAATTGTGTCTAGACTCCCCTCTAATTTCATGTAATTTCCTTGGTTTCAATGAAAAGTGATGGTTTATAATTAAAAAAAAAAATAAAAAAATAATAATAATAATAATAATAATAATAATAATAATAATAATAATAATAATAATAATAATAATAATAATAACAATAAATACAGTTACTTGCGTTGCTAACATAACGTGGAAGGTATAACGCGGAACCACAGTGCGATTTAACGTGGGATAGCGGTTGTCATAAGTGCAGTACGGGCGTATAACATAGTACATTGAACCGTGCCCTTTTATATTTTACTAGGAAGGTATCCCTAGTTTTGTTGAGTGTTTTGTTTTTCATTTTATCGTGTTTTAATAACCTTCTATGTGATCCGACAATCCCTAATATTACTGCCATATAAAATCGGATTATGACCCAAATGCGATTAGACAATCTAGATTAATACTCTCACGGTATTTCGCCCTCGGAAACCACCCAAAAGAATCTCGCGATTCGACTTCACCTAAGGGTCACCAAGACCACTACCAAGAGTTCCCACCGAAAGTGTCAAACCCCAACTAGATCCCCAATGATCTAGGCTTGGTCACCAAGACACAAGACTTCCCTTACAACCAATTTGAATGAATATAAGTTTCTTTGAACCAAGCCCTAACCTAACCTAGAGACTCGATTATAATAGAAAGGGTATAGATAAGAAGACCCTCGACACAATCACAAGAGTGGATTAGGTTCTTGTGATTCTTCCCTTGCAAGGAGATGTGTTCTTTCAAAGATGTTAGAATGAAAATCAAGAACACAAGATTAGAGATAGAGAGATTTGAGAGTGTTTAGAGAGAAAGAATGTAGAGAGAAAGAATAATGGCAAGGGGTGAGGAATACAAGAGGCAAGGTATGTATTTATAGGCCAAGAACTCAACTTGGGAAAATTTTACCGAGGCAGGCGCGCTGCCAACGCGTTGACGCGTGGGTGGCGCGCCAGACACCCAGAGAAAATTTTCCCAAAGCTTTGGGTGTTGGCTTTATAAATACCTTACCTTGCGAAACCTCCCAATTGTATTTCACACTAAACCTTAATATTAATCAATTTAAGGTTTACCAACTCAAATAGCTAATTTAGAAAATCATTTTGTGAAGTGTTTATTAGAAAACCAAATACCAATGGTAGAAGAGTAGAAAGGGTAATTCAGTAGGGGTAGAAATGGTAGTCCTCACATGGCATAATAGAGAAGAGAATATGTCATGGGATATTCCTCAAGGGAAGGGTTGAGATATAACCAAGGTTGGGTTAAAGGTTTAGAAGTTAACCATGGTTAGATGCGAAAGGTTAAGAAGGGATATTCCTAAGGAATATGCTTTGCTTGGGGGAAAGAATGAGATGGATGGTTGAGATGGTTTTGTTTGAATTGGATGGCTAGGATCAAAGGGAGCCTTCTTTGAAATTCAAATTATTTGGCATGTGCGGAATATGGAAGGTTGAGATGTGTTTATTTGAAATGGATGGCTAGGATCAAAGGAGCCTTATGTTTGGATTTCAAATATATTCCCATGTAATGAAATAGAGGGTTAAGATGTGTTGTAAGGGAATGGATGGTTGAGATGAAGAGTGTGTAAGGAATATAAGAGATTGTGTAAGAGAATATATGATTTGGATATGATTGGATATAGGAATTTTGGTGAGTTGGCAAGTGTGTGTAGAGAAGATATGGTTGTGAGAAGTGTGTGTAAATTTGAAATCTAGTGTGTGTAGAGAAGGTGTATAAGTGTGTGTACAAAGATTGTATATGGGACAAGAGGTACACATTGTGTAAGTGGTGTAAGGGAATATTGTAAGAGAATGTTGGGAATGATTTTGGGAGAGATTGTGGGAGGATTTGGTGGCTTTGTCTTTTTGTAAAATGAGATTAAGAAGAAGATTAATAAATAATCTAATTGTCATTAAGAAAAGAAAGTTTAGACAATTAAGATTATGAGTTGAGAAAATCATAGGTTACTTATAAGTTCAAGTAACACAACGTCGAGAATCCATAGTTTCATATCTCGTGACTTTCCACGACTCGACGTTCTCAACTAATACCTTAGTTCAAACAAGTTAAGTGCTTTGCCTTGATGTAAAGCATAACCTAAGTGGGGAAGGATGCGTTTACTCAAAGTGACCTTTGACTTAGTTTGACCAATAAGGAAGTAAACCCGTTACGTAATTAGAGAAGACGTAAGCACGGGATATGAGCATATGGATGCTTTCACATGATGTTATGTGAAATATATAAGCTCCCTAAGTTTAGAAAAGCCTTGGCTAGAGGCGATAGTTAGAGAACATGAGTTGGCGTTTTCCCGTAAATGGGTGCTTTAAAGTAGGATCTCTCAAGTTGTAGAACCCTGTAAAAATTTCTTGTAATTAAATCGTTAATAAATAAATAATCCTTCGTTATCGTTACTAATTCCCATTTTCTCGGAAAAATTTGAAACTTTTCTTATTATATTATTTTGACGATTATCACAAAATAATATAATTCACGAAATGACGGAATTAATCCTCGACACGTTACACGAAACCTAAACTTTTCATTTAATCCTAAACATAATTCTTAATCATAATTATATTTCCTGAATATAATTAAAATTCCTAATTACACTAATTAACCAAATGGACCCTTAATCATTTTCAGCCCAATCCATAATTACTATTCATAAGCCCATTCAACCAAAGCCCAAAATCCAAATCCTTTAATTTTCATCCGATCGACTAGTTTCAAGCACCCCCATAACGCCTCGTTTAATCTCATTTCTTACACACGACCCCTCAATATTTTTACACCATCTCGTTCAACACCTAGCCAAATAATAGTGTGTCAAATTCCAAGATCATTGGACGACGTTTGATACATTTTTAATAGGCAAAGTGTTCGACCCATACTCAACCAAATCGAATTGTAATTTATTCAAAACTTAACCGTTTTGATCCCCGTTTGTTTCTAATTGTTCCTAATAATATTTCTGAGATAATTTTATGTTCAAATGTCGAAGATGATCAAGTATATACAAGTAGTATACGATTTTGTAAATCGTATATAAAGATATATATTGGTCGACATACATATGATTCACCCAAACATTTTCCTCAAATTGTGCTCTCACATTTCATTGTATATCAATATAAAATTCACCTAGTAGCCTAGTTCACTGACATGGAATAGTACGAGAAGGTTTCTTTGAAAGTTTCTCACTTACGTGTTATACATTGAAGCCATATATAACGTACATGCATGCACCGTTCATTTACCCTTCTCATACACTTTCACATATTTATTTCATCCTCAAAACTATTCTTACAAGACCAGAGATCGATTGCTATATTGTTTGGACTCAAGAAAAGGATATCGGGTTTGATTTATAAGTATAACGTTTGGGTTATACTTTGAAACGGGATTTCCTTGTGTTCCATACTATCACACTCGACTCTCTATTACCTCTAAGGTGTTTGTAAGTCATCTTTACTCATTTCCATTCCAAGTCACACGTTAAATTCATGTCATGCACCATATATATTTTATTTCGATCGTATATCATTTTGCACTTATATATCACGCATATATTGTTACTTAGTACACAAATCGTGACTAGCCTCTATCTTGGAAGGCCTAGGAGTCATGTAGCACACCAAGTTCACTTTAGTTTAAATGTTACAAGCATTTCACGCACCTATTTTAAACCATATCCATCGTATGCAATTTGGTAAAATACTTAGTAATATTTCTAAGTTTTCAAAATATAAAATCGGTTCAAACATGCTACAAACCATACGTATAACTTTGAATTTCACTTAACAAGAGTACTATATTATTTCACGACTCCATAGACCACCTAGAAAACTATCAATTTCATTTACACGACTTGTGAAAATAATCACGTTTCGACACTTCAATCGATCCATTTGAAATCGGCACAAACTAGTTTTTCAAATCAAAACTTTATATAAAAACATTATATTTGTCGCATGGGCTCAATCCAATCCCAATAAGAAATCATGAACCGTAAGCCCACTGGGCCCATATGAAATATTTTTAGAATCATAAAAATAGCCCAAAGCCAAGCCTAAAACATTTTCCATGCCCTCACCTCCAAAACTCTTAACGGGCCTTGTATTGTCTCGTTAAGGGCCCATAAGCTAAAAAATAAGCTTTTCAACAAATAAGCAGTTAAAATAAGCTTATTAATTACTTAATAAGCCTCGGAAAATTTTAGAAAATTTTTATAATTCTTTTTGTAATTTTGGACTAAAAGTATAACGCGACGGCACCTATAGGGACTAAAAGTGTAAATATTGAAAAGAAAGGACTAAACCTGTAAAAACAGAAACTTAAGGATAAAAATTGATAAAAGTTGATATTCCAAGCATAGTATTGATTATTGGACAAATTAGAGGACTATAGTTGAATTTATTATAAAAAGGACTAACGGTGTAACGCAAATGTCGTTAGAGTAAAAATGGTAAAAATTGGAAAAGGAGACAAAGACTAAAACATAATCTATTTATTATTCTTATTTATTTTCTATGTTCGTAAATTTATTTCGTATTACATTTAAAACTTTATATATATATATATATATATATATATATATATATATATATATATATATATATATATATATATATTAGTTAACGTAACGTTAATAATATATATATATAACGATATTTAAAAGGTTAATATTTTACTTACGATTAAAAAGGTAAAACTTCAATGGATAATTTAAAAATCATATTTTGTCATATCATGCATATCACAAGAATTACACTGCACATCACTTATTCGTCATAACGAATATTTAATATTCGTTATTCCTTCGTATTTACCAAATAGTATTTGGTCAAGTTCTCAGATAAATTTATTTATCAGGTTGTGTTTCGAAGCCGTTATCATAAACTCGTCCGACTTTATTTTCTTCATTTCAGTATCAATCTAAGGTGAGTCATAGCCTCACATTTACTTATTTTCAAAACTCCGTGAGGGGGATACATGTTATAAACAGATCGCAAGTAATTTTCTGTATGCTTCCTGACTTGATATATGCCTAAGTTAGCTATTGCCAAAAGACCCTTTATCATGAGCCATTAATCACTGTTATGTGAACGCGAATATAATGAATAGATCTATTTAAGGTTTGACAGCCTGTCCCATTAATACTTGACGGAATGCCATTATGCATGTGGTTAGTCGTATTAGTCGTGATAATTATATTTGAGTAAAAATAGGAATTGGCAAATCACCTATTACAAGAGGGCAAAATTATCATTGATTTGATAAACACCTCCGTTTTTACGGTATTTGTTAACGTTTGCGTGTCATGAGACTTAGAGCAATATATAAACTGCAATATCAATATTTTCAAACTGATAGTATTTCCAATACAATCTTACTTGTGTATCAAAATGATTATTAAATTTAAACTCTATGATATCACTCAACATTTTTGTTGACTTTTAAGCATGTATCTCAGGTATTTAGCAGGGGAAGCAAGCATGGAACGGGCGGCAAAAACTTCAAAACTTGTTTACTTTATTTCAATAATGGTGTAAAATAAAAGATGTTTGCTTTAGTTTAAAACATCAAGAATTTTATTATAATACTCTGATAAGGCCCTCTTGTATTTGAATTTTTATAAATGAAATTATGTTTTAAAACGTCTCTTTCGAGCTGTTTTCTATCATTATGACTTCGATCCTCACCGTAACACCCTAATTACTATTCCGCTGCCGTATTTCAAATTAGGGGGTGTTACAGATTGGCATCAGAGACATAGTTATAGAGAACCAAATGTTTTCAAACATTGAACTATAACCACACTTTCAAATAAATTAAATTTATATCATATTATTTTTGCCCGCCGTGCCTGCTTGCTACCATATTCAGTAAGTTAATCATTAAGCTATGATACTTTGATCTTGATATGTTA
Organism: Artemisia argyi; assembly: GCA_030686995.1. NCBI lineage: Eukaryota > Viridiplantae > Streptophyta > Magnoliopsida > Asterales > Asteraceae > Artemisia > Artemisia argyi. Next base: position 153,304,098 of record CM060706.1, on the reverse strand, counting down.
GAATTTTGTATTCTTTGATGATAATAAATTCTTATTCTGCACTATTTATGGATTATTACAGTATTATTTCAATATGAGTATATCAGACTCCGACTCTGATATTTCCGTCGCGTCCGTTACTTCGCCTGTTTATCATTCTACTTTTGTACCTGACGCTGTTTCCCAAGAAACAGAACCCTTCGAGCAAGACGAAATTGTTACAACGCCTGAAAATCCCGATGCTTTTGTTTTATCGACACATACACCATTACCACGTCATGAATTCAATTCATATACACCCGACCACCTATTCGATCTTTTTAGCCAAACTTATCCATATACTTTTCACCCTAGAGAACAAATTCCTGAGGAAGATATACCTACATCCAGCCGACTTCGTATTTCTGATTCTACTCCTCCACTTTCACCATCATTACCCTATCTTCCTGGTTTTACTCCCCCAGCTCATATCAATGAAACTGGCGAGAGTGCTAGGATGGAAATTACCTCTACTCTTTCACCTTCTGTAGTAGTGACGCGTTTGGAGCATCACGAAGAATAGATAGACTCACTTCTTCAGATGATTGATTATTCATCATTTGACCATTCGGATACTATCCACAACACCTTACATAACCTTATAGCCAATAGGATAGAGTTGCAGCAGGGGTTAGCTCAGATACATTCGGATATCTCTGAGACACGTTCTTTCGCGATATCATTGCGAAGAGAGGGACAGAACCGTACTTGGGAAGCCCAGCTTGCACACCGAAGAGCAGATAAATTGGAAAACCTCGTAGGAGATTTGCAGATTCAACATCATACCGAGATGCAGGAGCTACGAACTCAGATCTTAGAGATGGGAGGACATGTGGACATACCTAATCATTAGAGGCAGTTAGTATTTGTATTGGTAATAAGGCATCTAAGCCTACCGCATGTGGCAATTAATAAAGAATCTTGTATCATTTTGTTATGAAAACTCAACTGATCAAGTTATTAATGTTATGGTGTTGGTTGTGATATTACTATATACAAATGTTAATTAATGCTTATGGTTGTTCATATGTATTATAAATGCATCTAACATATCAGAATAGTTATGACGGTTGTATCAAAATAAAAACTACATAGGGTGCCCAATTATTGTTAAGACTCATAAATATTCATTTCCCTACTTCATAAGAACCTTTAAACAAAATTATTGTTTAAAATTCTAAATGCTATATTTTTGTATTATTAATAGAAAAATGGAGCATGCAAGTAGCGAAAATTCCAACCCGGAAGTGATCATGGCACCCACTGAGGTTCAAAGAATGATTGTTGAGGGAATATCTGCAGCTCGTGAAGCGGATCATTTGAATAATATCAATGGAGCAAATCGTGAAGCTAATACAGTTACTCCTCGTAATTGTACTTACAAGGACTTCATGACTTGCAAGCCAACAAACTTCAAATGAATTGAAGGAGTGACTGAAATGGCCCATTGGTTTGAGCATACTGAGACAATCTTCAAGAGGAGTGGTTGTTCTGAGAATAGCAAAGTTACCTTTGCTATAGGAACTCTTCAAGGAGAAGCACTATCGTGGTGGAACACTACTGCGAATGTTATGGATCAGGATGAAGCTTTCAAACTTTCCTGTAATGAGTTGAAGAATAAGATGCTTAAGAAGTATTGTCCAAGGACAGAGATCAGAAAACTAGAGGATGAATTTCATCAGCTAGTAGTAAGGTACAATGACCTGAAGACATACGACAGAAAGTTTCTGGAGTTGTCGGTCTTATGCCCAACAATAGTACCCGATATTGAACAAGCATTGGAGAAATATGTGGAAGGACTGCCACCATCTATTGAAGGGGATGTTACCGCATCGAATCCACAGACAGTAGAAGAAGCTATGGGACTTGCACAGAGATTGTTAACCCGGGTGATCAAAAGAGGTTCTACCTCCGTGATCAATGAGCCTAAGAGAAGTGCTGACAACCGCGGGAACAACAATAGCAACAACCGCAACTATAACAACAATTTCAGTGGTAACAGGAGTTACAACAACAACAATCACAACAGCAATCGCAACAGAGATCAACAGCAGAACCGTAGTAATCATCATCAGCAACAAAATCGTCGACAAGAAGCTACCAGAGCTTATGCAGCAGTGCCTGCAGAAAGTAAAGGTTATGCCGGAACTCTACCCCCATGTAACAAGTGCAACATGCATCATACTGGAGCATGTAAGGCTACTTGTGGCAACTGCAGAAGAATTGGTCGCATGACAAGGGACTGTCGAGCAACTGGAGCCAACACACAACCGATAGCAGTAAAGTGCTATGGTTGTGGTGAGGTTGGACATTACAGAACTCAATGTCCGAAGAATGCCAATAATGTTGCCCGAGGTAGAGCATATGTACTTGGTGATGGAAACACAACGCAGAATTCTGATGTTGTTACGGGTACGTTCCTATTAAATCAACAAGATGCTAAGATATTATTTGATTCAGGAGCAGATAAAAGTTTGGTGTCTGCTTCGTTTGCCGCAATTCTAAATATTACTCCTGTAGAATTAGATACTATTTATTAAATAGAATTAGCAAATGGAAATATTCTAAGTACCAATACCCTAATCGAAAATTGCACCTTAACCCTTCTAAATAAATCTTTCCCTATCAATCTTATGCCCATCCAATTGGGAAGTTTTGATGTCATCATTGGTATGGATTGGTTATCTACACACCGTGCCAGAATAATTTGTGACGAGAAAGTCATCCAAATTCCATTCGACGGTGAAACCTTAATCATCCAAGGTGATAAACCTAAAACTTCGTTCAATATTAGTTTGTACGCCAAGACGATGAAATACATAAGCAAAGGATGCCATGTATTTCAAATTCAAGTAACGGGAGGAGAAACAAAAGAAAAGAAGAGACAACTTGATGAAGTGCCAGTTGTAAAAGAATTTTCTGATGTATTTCCCGAAGACTTACCTGGAATCTCACCAACCCGTCAAGTAGAATTCCGCATCGATTTAGTGCCTGGAGCAGCACCAGTTGCAAAAGCACCATATCGATTAGCACCCTCCGAAATGAAAGAATTATCTGAACAGTTGAAAGAACTATTAGATAAAGGATTCATTCAACCAAGCTCATCCCCTTGGGGAGCACTAATCCTATTCGTCAAAAAGAAAGATGGAACGTTCCGAATGTGTATCGATTACAGGGAGTTGAACAAACTCACGGTGAAGAATCGATATCCATTACCAAGGATCGACGATCTATTTGACCAATTACAAGGATCAAGTGTTTACTCAAAAATCGATCTAAGATCAGGATATCATCAATTAAGAGTCAGGGAAGAGGACATTCCCAAGACAGCTTTTCGAACACGATACAGACATTATGAATTTCAAGTGATGCCATTTGGTCTTACCAATTCACCAGTTGTATTCATGGATTTAATGAACCGAGTATGCAAGCCATACTTGGATAAATTCGTTATTGTGTTCAATGATGATATTTTAATCTATTCGCGCAATAAAGAAGAGCATGTCGAACACTTAAGGACTATTTTGGAGTTACTTAAGAAAGAAAAGTTGTACGCCAAGTTTTCCAAATGTGATTTTTGGATTTCTACCGTTCAATTTTTAGGCCATATCATCAACAACCAAGGTATCCATGTAGATCCCGCGAAGATAGAAGCAGTTGAAGGTTGGATGTCACCCACCACTCCAACCGAAATTCGTCAATTTTTAGGTCTCGCCGGTTACTACCGGAGATTTATAGAAGGTTTCTCAAAGATTGCAAAACCTTTGACGGAACTAACCCAGAAGAACAAGAAGTATATCTGGGAAGAGAAGCAAGAGTCAGCATTTCAACTGCTGAAACAGAAGCTTTGTGAAGCACCAATATTAGCATTACCGGAAGGAAATGAGGACTTTGTAGTGTATTGTGACGCATCTCAACATGGTCTAGGTGCGGTACTAATGCAAAGAGACAAAGTTATAGCTTATGCTTCACGACAGCTGAAGAAGAATGAAGAAAATTACACCACTCATGATCTAGAATTAGGAGCAGTAGTTTTTGCTCTTAAGATATGGAGACATTACCTATATGGTACAAAGTGTACGGTTTTCACCGATCACAAGAGTCTACAGCATATACTAGATCAGAAGGAGCTGAACATGAGACAACAAAGATGGGTAGAATTACTCAACGACTACGACTGTGAAATTCGTTACCATCCTGGTAAAGCAAATGTAGTAGCCGATGCGTTGAGCAGAAAAGACAGAATTAAACCTCTTAGAGTTCGATCTCTAGAAATGACAATTCATTCGCCACTTCCAGCTCAAATCATCAAAGCTCAAACAGAAGCTCTACAAGAAGAAAACCGGCAATATGAGAAAATTGACTGAAAGTCAAACCTGGAAGATTAGGTTAACAGAATGCCAAATAATGAAAAAGAATTTGTGAGAAGAAATGATGGAATGTTATGTTTTAAGGGAAGATATTGGATTCCTCTCTTTGGAGGTATTCGAGACCTTATCATGCATGAGTCTCATAAATCCAAATATTCTATTCATCCCGGTTCCAATAAGATGTACCAAGATATTAAGAAGAATTATTGGTGGCCAAATATGAAAGCTGATATCGCAGAGTATGTTGGTAAATGTTTAACATGTTCTAGAGTAAAGGCAGAGACTCAGAAACCATCAGGATTACTCGTGCAACCAGAAATTCCGGTCTGGAAATGGGAACGAATCACCATGGATTTTATTACCAAATTACCAAAGACTTCGACCGGATTAGACACAATCTGGGTTATCATCGATCGATTAACCAAGTCTGCACATTTTCTACCCATCAAGGAAACTGACGAGATGGAAACGCTCGCTCAGTTGTATTTTAAGGAAATTGTGATTAGACATAGGGTTCCAATATCTATTATTTCTGATAGAGATAGCCGATTCACCTCAAGATTTTGGGAATCTTTACAGAAATCTCTTGGTACTCGGTTAGATATGAGCACCGCTTATCATCCGCAAACCGATAGACAAAGTGAAAGAACAATCCAAACCTTGGAAGATATGCTCCGAGCATGTGTGATTGATTTCGGAAAAGGTTGGGATAGACACTTGCCATTAGTTGAATTCGCATACAATAACAGCTACCATGCCAGCATAAAGGCTGCACCTTTTGAGGCACTGTACGGAAGGAAGTGCAGATCACCAGTCTGTTGGACAGAAGTTGGTGATATGCAACTCACCGGACCAGAGCTAATACATGACACTACAGAGAAGATATTCCAAATCAAGCAACGCTTGCAAGCTGCTCGTGACAGACAAAAGAGTTATGCTGATGTCAGGAGAAAGCCTATGGAATTTCAAGTAGGAGACAGAGTCATGTTGAAAGTTTCTCCTTGGAAAGGAATGATTCGTTTTGGGAGACGTGGAAAGTTAAATCCGAGGTACATTGGACCTTTCAAAATTCTGGAGAGAATTGGTTCAGTTGCTTATAAGTTAGAACTTCCGGAAGAACTCAGTAGGGTACATCCTACGTTTCACGTATCACAACTCAAGAAATTTTTGTCTGACGAAACTCTCGTCATTCCACTAAAAGAGATTAGATTGGACGACAAACTAGTGTTCACAGAAGAGCCTGTGGAAATAATGGATAGAGAAATAAAACAACTCAAACAGAATCGAATCCCCATTGTAAAGGTTAGACGCGACTCAAAGCGAGGACCAACTTACACATGGGAAAGAGAAGATAGATTCCGCGAGAAATATCCACATTTATTTTCATAGAACGCACTTGTTAGATTTCTTAAAATCGAATTTCGGGACGAAATTCAGAATGACAAGTGGGTACTGTAGAACCCTGTAAAAATTTCTTGTAATTAAATCGTTAATAAATAAATAATCTTTCGTTATCGTTACTAATTCCCATTTTCTCGGAAAAATTTGAAATTTTTCTTATTATATTATTTTGACGATTATCACAAAATAATATAATTCACGAAATGACGGAATTAATCCTCGACACGTTACACGAAAACTAAACTTTTCATTTAATCCTAAACATAATTCTTAATCATAATTATATTTCTTAAATATAATTAAAATTCCTAATTACACTAATTAACCAAATGGACCCTTAATCATTTTCAGCCCAATCCACAGTTACTATTCATAAGCCCATTCAACCAAAGCCCAAAATCCAAATCCTTTAATTTTCATCCGATCAACTAGTTTCAAGCACCCCCAAAATGCCTCGTTTAATCTCATTTCTTACACACAACCCCTCAATATTTTTACACCATCTCGTTCAACACCTAGCCAAATAATAGTGTGTCAAATTCCAAGATCATTGGACGACGTTTGATACATTTTTAAGAGGCAAAGTGTTCGACCCATACTCAACCAAATCGAATTGTAATTTAATCAAAACTTAACCGTTTTGATCCCCGTTTGTTTCTAATTGTTCCTAATAATATTTCTGAGATGATTTTATGTTCAAATGTCGAAGATGATGAAGTATATACAAGTAGTATACGATTTTGTTAATCGTATATAAAGATATATATTGGTCGACATACATATGATTCACCCAAACATTTTCCTCAAATTGTGCTCTCACATTTCATTGTATATCAATATAAAATTCACCTAGTAGCCTAGTTCACTGACATGGAATAGTACGAGAAGGTTTCTTTGAAAGTTTCTCACTTACGTGTTATATATTGAAGACATATATAACGTACATGCATGCACCATTCATTTACCCATCTCATACACTTTCACATATTTATTTCATCCTCAAAACTATTCTTACAAGACCAGAGATCGATTGCTATATTGTTTGGACTCAAGAAAAGGACATCGGGTTTGATTTATAAGTATAACGTTTGGGTTATACTTTGAAACGAGATTTCCTTGTGTTCCATACCATCACACTCGACTCTCTATTACCTCTAAGGTGTTTGTAAGTCATCTTTACTCATTTCCATTCCAAGTCACACGTTAAATTCATGTCATGCACCATATATATTTTATTTCGATCGTATATCATTTTGCACTTATATATCACGCATATATTGTTACTTAGTACACAAATCGTCACTAGCCTCTATCTTGGAAGGCCTAGGAGTCACGTAGCACACCAAGTTCACTTTAGTTTAAACGTTACAAGCATTTTACGCACCTATTTTAAACCATATCGATCGTATGCAATTTGGTAAAATACTTAGTAATATTTCTAAGTTTTCAAAATATATAATCGGTTCAAACATGCTACAAACCATACGTATAACTTTGAATTTCACTTAACAAGAGTACTATATTATTTCACGACTCCATAGACCACCTAGAAAACTATCAATTTCATTTACACGACTTATGAAAATAATCACATTTCGACACTTCAATCGATCCATTTGAAATCGACACAAACCAGTTTTTCAAATCAAAACTTTATATAAAAACTTTATATTTGTCGCTTGGGCTCAATCCAAGCCCAATAAGAAATCATGAACCGTAAGCCCACTGGGTCCATATGAAATGTTTTTAGAATCATAAAAATAGCCCAAAACATTTTCCATGCCCTCGCCTCCAAAACTCTTGACTGGCCTTGTATTGTCTTGTTAAGGGCCCATAAGCTAAAAAAATAAGCTTTTCTACAAATAAGCAGTTAAAATAAGCTTATTAATTACTTAATAAGGCTCGGGAAATTTTAGAAAATTTTTATAATTATTTTTGTAATTTTGGACTAAAAATATAACGCGACGACACCTAGAGGGACTAAAAGTGTAAATATTGGAAAGAAGGGACTAAACCTGCAAAAACAGAAACTTAAGGATAAAAATTGATAAAAGTTGATATTCCAAGCTTAGTATTGATTATTGGACAAATTAGAGGACTATAGTTGAATTTATTATAAAAAGGACTAACGGTGTAACGCAAATATCGTTAGAGTAAAAATGGTAAAAATTGGAAAAGGAGACAAAGACTAAAACATAATCTATTTATCATTCTTATTTATTTTCTATGTTCGTAAATTTATTTCGTATTACATTTAAAACTTTATTTATATATATATATATATATATATATATATATATATATATATATATATATATATATATATATTAGTTATCGTAACGTTAATAATATATATATATATATAACGATATTTAAAAGGTTAATATTTTACTTACGATTGAAAAGGTAAAACTTCGATGGATAATTTAAAAATCATATTTTGTCATATCATGCATATCACAAGAATTACACTGCACATCACTTATTCGTCATAACGAATATTTAATATTCGTTATTCCTTCGTATTTACCAAATAGTATTTGGTCAAGTTTTCAGATAAATTTATTTATCAAGTTGTGTTTCGAAGCCGTTATCATAAACTCGTCCGACTTTATTTTCTTCATTTCAGTATCAATCTAAGGTGAGTCATAGCCTCACATTTACTTATTTTCAAAACTCCGTGAGGGGGATACATGTTATAAACAGATCGCAAGTAATTTTCTGTATGCTTCCTGACTTGATATATGCCTAAGTTAGCTATTGCCAAAAGACCCTTTTATCATGAGCCATTAATCACTGTTATGTGAACGCGAATATAATGAATAGATCTATTTAAGATTTGACAGCCTGTCCCATTAATACTTGACGGAATGCCATTATGCATGTGGTTAGTCGTATTAGTCGTGATAATTATATTTGAGTAAAAATAGGAATTGGCAAATCACCTATTACACGAGGGCAAAATTATCATTGATTTGATAAACACCTCCGTTTTTACGGTATTTGTTAACGTTTGCGTGTCATGAGACTTAGAGCAATATATAAACTGCAATATCAATATTTTCAAACTGATTGTATTTCTAATACAATCTTACTTGTGTATCAAAATGATTATTAAATTCAAACTCTATAATATCACTAAACATTTTTGTTGACTTTTAAGCATGTATCTCAGGTATTTAGCAGGGGAAGCAAGCATGGAACGGGCGGCAAAAACTTCAAAACTTGTTTACTTTATTTCAATAATGGTGTAAAATAAAAGATGTTTGATTTAGTTTAAAACATCAAGAATTTTATTATAATTTTCTGATAAGGACCTCTTGTATTTGAATTTTTATAAATGAAATTATGTTTTAAAACGTCTCTTTCGAGCCGTTTTCTATCATTATGACTTCGATCCTCACCGTAACACCCTAATTACTATTCCGCTGCCGTATTTCAAATTAGGGGGTGTTACACAAGTTTCAAAACTCGTTTTGAGTGTTCTCAATTAAGCACATAACATATATACATACCTGTATTGAAAGATCCTCATTTGTCGGGTAAGGGGAAAACCGACTTTCAAAATTCACCCGGAGCAATACAGACTCCTGGCACGTCACCCGCACGTTGACGCGCGGGCAGCGCGCCAGCAGCAGCTATTGGCTCTGGCGATTTTAGGCTACCATTTGTTATTTTATATGTTCCAAAGGTTTATTTGTCATTATCAAAACATTAGGAGATCTTGATCATTTTGCCTCAACAATCTCCCCCTCTTTGATGATGACAAATAAAATCCAAAAGCAATTAAAATTACCAAACGTAGCGAAGACAAAGCGCGCCTTTGGTGCACCTTGCATCTTGACCTTTGCCGTGTAATTTGGTGAAGCCTTTAACATTTCTTGAATAGATCTTCACTCTTGCTTTCTTTCTCCCCCTTTTGTCGAATCAAAAAGGTGGGACTACCAATCAAGCCAGGTTTCGAACTTGGGCCTGTGGGATAAATGAGCTAGCTTGTATGTGCACCCAAATTTGCTCCCCCTTGAACATAGCTCCCCCTAGATCGTTGCTCCCCCTTGTTTCAAGGCGGGGATCCATGGGTCAAGAGCCACACCTTTGCGGTGGCTTGGCAACACATAGAAATCACAACATGCAGCTGATGAGTGATTAATCACACATCTTTTTTAGGCCTGAATTCAGACCAAAAATACCAAATACTAACCAAATATGCCAAGAGAATGTATGTTTTTGTATTTGTGTATGTGCAGGTACGGATATGAGAAAAATGAACAAAAACGATGCCAAAACCGACAAAAACAAGCACGAGAATGGAAAGTGTCAAAAGCCGAAGCCGGGGAAGTCAAATGGACAAAGTCAAAGCTCAAAAAGACAAAATCCACCTTGGAGTTTCATAAAGTTTCAAGAATAGTCCTTGGTGAAAGTTTGAAGAAATTTACAACATTGGTCCCTCATCTTTTAGAAATTGAAAAAATTAGTCCCTCGAAGAAATAATTGATGAAAAGTCAATAGTGGTCCTTCATGAATTGAATAAAGTCAACAAAGGCCCCTGGAAGTTAATTTTGAGGAATTACAGATTTGGTCCCTATGGTTTGCAATTTTACAACATTGGTCCTTGTTAGTAAAATTCGTCCTAAACGAAAATTACACCGGATCCACAACTACAATTACCCAAAACCCAAAAATCCCACCAAGCCCAATCCCCCTTTTATTATTTACCCGGTCCAACCCCCTAACCCGTAGTCAAACATTACCCAATACCCGGTCAACAAAAATAACAATAAAAACACCCCCAAACCTGTTCCCGCCCCCCAAATCCCATATTTACCCAGAAAATATTACTGTGCTTAGAACCCTAATTACCACACACCTAAAATTACCTCGTACAACAAATAATTACCTTATGATTAGAGCTTCTAGATGGACTGACGTATGACAGAGAATGTCAGGGAATGTTTGGGGTACGTGGACCAATAAGATCACACACGGAGGATCACCAATTGAGGGCACGCAATCCAAGGGACCATATTGTTGCTTACATATGAAGCTGGGAATCAAGGGACGAGATGAGAGGAAAGAAGCTCACATCTAGAAGGCTCCTCAAACCCTAGCAGCTTCACCCTCAGCTATAAATACCCCCTCCCCTTAGTCATTAGGTGTGCCCTAATTTCTTATTGTTATGCTGTTAAAGTAATTTCGTAATGTCTTTTTAATATTAATGAAAGTTTGTTTGGTTTAATTCACTTGTTTCCTTATTTACTTATTTCCTATTAAAACTGCTTATTACTTATAAGCTGTTTCAGCTTATTGTTGTTCTTCTTATTGTTCATTTACATTCAGTCTTTACTTTCAAGTATTATTTACTTATTGTTGTTCATTGGTTACTTAAATCAAAAAAAAAATAAAAAAATAAAAAAATCAGAAAACCTTTAAAAAAAAGTACAAAGTACTTATTTACAAAAGCTTCAATAAGCTTTATATTTGTTTCATAAGTTTCATTTTAGCTTCCTATAGCTTCTGTGATACTTATTTTGGTACCAAAGTTCTCAAATCTCAAATTCACAAGAAAGTCAAAGAAAGTCAACTGCTTATTCATAAGCTGTTTGACCAAAGAAGGAGGTGTAATAAGATAAGTTGAGTGAGATTGGGAAGTCCTCAGCCTATCTAAAGATAGGCTTCATTGGAAAACCCCTTGTTCATGCTAGGGGTATTCTTGTAAGTTTGCTTCAATTTTTGTTCCACTCAAATTATAGAATAGATCTGATATATTGCTAGTATCTGCTTATTTTGTTGTTATTTGGATATATTGGATATGATTTGATGCTTATTGTTCATTGTTGGTTCATTATATAGAAGTTGGATATTGACTGTGTTGTTTCTTTTGGATCTGAAATCTGATATTGGAGTTGTTATTGTTGTTTGTTGCTGTTCATCTGATGTTCCTAGATCATATTTGACTGATATTGATGGTTTGTGATTGAGTTTGAGGATTGGATATGGTATTGATAGTGTAAGGCAGTTAATTAAGGACTGTTTGGATCTGGTCTTATCTTGATGTTCTAGTTGTTATTTTGATGTGTCTTCTGCATTGTTAGACACTTACAGGTTAATTTAGGACTGTTATTGCATAGTATTGATAGCTTGTTCATAAATAAGTCAACACTCAACCATTATCCAAATTCTGTCAACCAAGTTTTTTTTTTAGCAGTTATAATTTTGCATATCGTTAGGTTTAGAGTTTATCTAGGGTAATTAAGTAGGTAAACATTTTAATACAACACTTAGGATTATATTTAAGCAGTAGAAATTCAAGTTGGTCAAAGCTTAGGTGCAAAAATTAAGTCAAACCTGCAGCCCGCATAGGTTCATGAACTGCTGATCTCAGGGTAATTTAGGTATTCAAATCTGTTTGGAAGTATTACTTTTCAGTGTATTTGGCATCTCAGTAGTTCAACCAATGGTTTGCCCCTATAAGCTCTGCCTTATCAGCTTATTCTCACTACTCATTGAGCTTATCAAGTAGTAAGGTTCAAACCAACATCTGTTTTTACATCTAGGCCCGCTAGTGTGGTTTTGTGGGTGTATTCTGAGATTTATTGTTCAAATTAGTTCATTTGTGCTTATAATTGCTTGTTTCACTGTTTTGGACCCATTGCTTATATCTGTTGCTTATTTCTTAATCATATAAGTGCTTATTTGATCTGTTTGTACCCACAACTTGTGCTTCTGAGTACTTTTGGTCTAATACTGTTCATTTAAGCTTATTTAAGTCTAAAATACTTCTGGTCAAAGTTTTGGTCAATTTGGTCAAACAGTGCTTATCAATAAGCACTTCTTAATAAGCAGTTTTAAGCCATTAATATTTTTTTAAATTTATTTTCATTTATTTTAGAATTTTAGAAATTTAATTTGCATTTTTCCCATTTATTTTGCATTTTTTTTAATTTTTAATTAGTTAAATAGTTTTTAATTCATAAAAAATAAATAAAAAGTCAAAAAAATATTTTTCTTTTTCTCAAAATTTTCTTTTATCATTTTTGATTTTTGAAAATTATTTCCAAGTTCGTAGGAGTCGTGTAGCTTAAAAGTCGTGTTTTATTTCGTACGTTAGCGTTTATTTTACGTTTTAGCGTACGATTTCGATTTTACGTTACGTTTCTAGTTGCCTTACTTGAATTACGTGTTTAAGTGATTATTGGTGCTTCATTTACTATTTCATTAGTATAATCTCATTCAAATCACTTTTTACCACTTTCACGACACGTTTCACAAATCGGGAATTCGAAATTTCATTCATCATTCACACGGACTACGACCTCGGGTTATCCGTATTTCTTTGCGGATCTCTTGAGTAATATTTATACTATACTATACGATAACTTGATTTTCACGAATCAATTTTGGCGCCGCTGCCGGGGAAGGTTGAAGTGAATTTATCGTTTTCGTTTTTCGAAATTGGGTTTTGAAAACCTTCCTTGTATATATTTTCTATAAAAACAAAAAAAAAAAAAAAAAAAAAAAATTGAAAAATCAGAAACACTTTTCCTAAAGTGTTTTCAAAAATACCAAAAAAATAATAAAGTTACAGCCTCGTCTCGACCGAAAGGAAGAGCGTTGTAAACCAAATAAGTCTCTCAATATAACAACGCGTGAAATTAGTTGTTAATCGGATTACTTTGGATTCTACGACCGAATAAGCGGAAAATACGGAAGCTTTGACATTAAATTGCAAGCTGAAGAGAGATCCATTCTTCTCTCCCGTTCCATCGCGAGTAGATTTAAGGGAAACGGTTTACGATTAACGTAACGTTTGAAAAAGAAAAAAAAAACAAAAGTTTAAGTTTTTGAATTTTGCTTTATAAAAACAAAAATACAAAAAGATTTTCCTTTTCAAATTTGATTTTCCTTTTATTTTTTAAAATTTGATTTTTGTGGTGTATGAACACACGTTCAACGTCTAAACGACTTGTTTCACCACTTTCAAATCCGAAAAGTTTGTTTCGTCACACACACCGAGTTCTTTTTCCTAATACGGAGGAAATGAACCTGAACGAGCAACACTTGGGACCCCCGCCGATGGGTGGTATTCAAAACAATGTGATCCCTCCGATGGGACCACAACCGGTTTACGATCAACGTACTATGCAAGAATTGCTCCAGTGTCCCACTGAGGGATACGGGGATGCAATTGTTTTACCACCAATCCTTTCCGATAATTTTGAACTTAAAACTGGATTGATTCAACTTGTCACGTCAAAACAATTTCACGTTTTTGAGAGGGACGATCCTCACGCACACATCCGATGGTTTAATAAGTTAACTTCGACTTTGAAATTTAAGGATGTCCCTCACGATGCTATCAAATTGATGTTGTTCCCATTTTCACTCGAGGGTTCAGCCCGGATTTGGCTCGAAAAAGAACCCCCTTGTTCAATTCACACATGAGAAAAACTCGTCTCGAAATTTGTTAATCATTTTTTTCCACCGTCCAAAACGACTAATCTTAAGAATGATATAACTAATTTTCAACAATGTTTTGATGAGAACTTTGGTGAGGCATGGGAACGTTTTAAGGATCTTCTTCGAAAATGTCCTCACCACGGTTTCTCCGAGTTACACCAAATCGACACGTTTTATAACGCTTTGACGCAAAACGATCAAGATTCTTTAAACGCAACCGCCGGTGGCAATATCTTGAATCGTACCCCTAGGGATATTTTAACGATCATTGAGAACAAATCCAAGGTTCCGACTTCTCGTAACAAACCGAATGTTTCGAAAGTGACTTCTTTTACTCCTCCTTCTCCTTCGTCGGTCCAATCATCGGAATTGGCCGAACTTACCGACGCTATCCGTTGTATGATGAAAGAGTTTAAGTTGCAGAACCAAAAACCCGAGCCCGTTAAAGCCGTTAATGAAAAATGTGTGATTTGTGGTGGACCGCATCCGTGTTATGATTGTCAAGCCACCGATGGCCAAGTTTATAATGCTAACATAGCAGCCGTAAACTACAATCAAAACCAAGGTTTTCGTACTAACCAAACAAGTCCACATGGGTTTCCACCCGTGCAAACTAATCAAAACCGTTATCCTCAAACTAACCAAGGTTATCAAAACCAAGGTTACAATCAAAATCGTGGAATCAATTATCAAGTCCCTCCACCACAACAAGTTTATCAACCACCGCAACCTTCTCCTGAGCTTGCTAATTACATGAAAACAAATGATGTTAACATTCGAGCAATGCAAAATCAAATCAACAACATAAGGGTTGAACTTAAGAAGGAGATCGACACAACCATGACTCGACAAACGAATGAGCTTAAGCAAATGATGAGCAATTTTATTCAAATGAATCAAGCATCGACGTCTGGTTCTCTTCCGAGCAACACAATTGCTAACCCGAGGGGTGATGCAAAGGTAATCACGACTAGGAGTGGTGTTATAATCGATGGACCAACGGCTCCGACTACCCCTTCTTCTTCGTCTCCCAAGGTAGTCGTCCGTGAAACCGAGGTGACAACGGATACGGGAATTTCCACTGATAATGGAAGGACCGAGAACATCCAACCTCCGGCGGTCCCGATGTTCAAAGGAAAAGATAAAGTTGTTAACGAAGCTGAGAAAGAAATACCCATCAAAACAAAATTACCTTATCCGTCACGCTTAAATGAACAAACGCACCGTGAGAGAAATAAAAACCAGATGAAAAAGTTTTATCAGATTTTTCAAGAGCTACATTTTGATATAACTCTCGCGGATGCTATACTCTTAATGCCTAAATTTTCTTCAATGCTGAAAGGTCTTTTAAATAACAAAGAAAAATTGTTTGAAAAGTCTCGAGCCCAGATGAATGAGAATTGCTCGGCGGTTATCCTCAAAAAGCTTCCCGAAAAGCTTGAAGACCCCGGTCGATTTCTCATTCCGTGTAATTTTCCTGGGATGGTTCAATGCTTCGCCTTGGCCGATCTTGGCGCTAGCATTAACCTAATGCTGTTATCCATTTGGAAAAAGTTGTCTTTACCCGAATTAACTTCGACTTGCATGACCCTCGAGCTAGCCGACCGAACTACTTCCCGCCCGATGGGAATAGCCGAGGATGTCTTCGTCAATGTTGGGAAATTTAATTTTCCTGCCGATTTTGTCATTGTTGATTTTGATGCCATGCGTTAATTGATGTTTATGATTAAGAAATTACCCTACGTGTTGGTACCGATGCCGTAACGTTTAATTTAGATAAAAAAACGAGGTACTCCTCCAATTATGACAAATATTCCGTTAACCGAGTCGACGTTATTGACGAAGTTACGGAGGAGTATGCTCAAGAATTACTTGGCTTCACTGAAAATGCTTCGAGTGGCAATCCCACTCATTCTTCTGAACTGATAATTTCCGATCCTTCCCCTTCCCTTACTCCGTTTGAGGGAAGTGATTTCATTTTGGAAGAGATCGAGCCTTCTTGCTAATGATTCGATTTCACCGGAAATTGATCATTCCGATTGTGACCCGGAGGGGGATGTTCTTTTGATTGAGACAATGCTAAACAAAGATCTCAACCCGTCCCTCCCTCCGATGGACCTTAAAATGGCCGATATTAAAGAAGTTAAGCCGTCTACTGAGAATCCTCCGGAGCTCGAGCTCAAGGATTTGCCTCCTCATCTCGAATACGCATTTTTGGAAGGAACCGACAAACTTCCCATTATAATTTCTAAAGAACTTAAAGATGAGGAGAAGAAACGTCTCTTAGATGTGCTGAAGAAGCATAAGAGTGCCATTGCTTGGCAAATTTCTGATATCAAGTGTATCGACCCTCGTTTTCGCACGCATAAGATCTTACTTGAAGACAATTACAAGCCATCCGTTCAGCAACAATGACGGGTTAACCCGAAAATTCATGAGGTTATCAAAAAGGAAGTTATCAAACTCCTCGATGCTGGAATGATTTATCCAATCTCGGATAGCTCTTGGGTTAGCCCGGTCCACTGCGTACCGAAGAAAGGTGGAATGACCGTCGTGACTAATGAAGATAATGAATTGATTCCGACACGTCTTGTTACCAGATGGAGAGTTTGTATTGATTATCGTAAATTGAATGATGCGACTCGTAAGGACCATTTCCCACTTCCATTTATGGATCAAATGCTAGAACGCCTAGCGGGAAATGAGTTCTATTGTTTTCTTGATGGATTTTTCGGCTACTTTCAGATACCGATTGACCCTCCGGACCAGGAAAAGACTACCTTTACTTGCCCTTATGGAACGTTTGCCTATCGTCGTATGCCTTTTGGCTTATGCAATGCTCCAGGCACGTTCCAAAGGTGTATGATGTCTATATTCTCGGACATGATCGAGAAAACCATGGAAGTTTTCATGGATGATTTCTCGGTTTATGGAGATTCTTTCACTTCATGCCTCTCCCATTTAGAAAGAATGCTGAAACGGTGTGAAGACACCAACTTGGTTCTAAATTGGGAGAAATGCCATTTCATGGTCAAAGAGGGCATTGTCCTCGGCCATAAGATATCGAAATCCGGGATTGAGGTCGATAGAGCTAAAGTCGACATGATTGCAAAATTACCTCATCCCACCACCGTTAAAGGAATTAGAAGTTTTCTCGGTCATGCCGGCTTTTACCGACATTTCATTCAAGACTTTTCTAAGATAGCCCGGCCCCTGACACACTTGCTTGAAAAAGATGCTCCGTTTATCTTCTCAAATGAATGCATCGAAGCATTTAATATTCTTAAAAAGAAGTTAACGGAGGCTCCCATCTTAATTGCCCCGGATTGGGACTTGCCCTTCGAACTAATGTGTGATGCTAGCGATTATGCCATTGGTGCAGTCCTGGGGCAACGCAAGTCTAAACATTTTCAGCCGATACACTATGCTAGTAAAACTATGACTGACGCTCAATACCATTATACGACTACTGAGAAAGAAATGTTAGCTGTCATTTACGCTTTTGAAAAATTTCGATCTTATTTGCTTTTGAAGAAATGCATAGTGTATACGGATCATTCGGCTCTTAAGTACCTTATGAAAAAGTAAGATGCTAAGCCACGCTTGATGTGGTGGGTTCTCCTCCTTCAAGAATTCAAAGTTGAAATTCGAGATAAAAAGGGATCTGAGAACCTTGCCGCTGATCACCTATCACGTTTAGAGAATCCCCATCAAAGTGTTTTCGAGAAAAAGGATATTAACGAAGCATTTCCTCTTGAGACACTGGGGAGTTTATCACATTGTGATTCTAGTACCCCATGGTTCGCCGACTTTGCGAATTACCATGCGGGGAATTTTATCCGAAAAGGGATGTCGTTCCAGCAAAAGAAGAAATTCTTCAAAGATGTTAAGCATTATTTCTGGGACGACCCCTATTTGTTTAAGATTTGTGCGGATCAAGTGATCCGGCGGTGCGTTCATGGCAAAGAAGCCGCTGAAATTCTTATGGCATGCCACAATGGACCCACGGGGGGACATCATGGTGCCAACTTCACCGCTAAGAAAGTATTTGATTCCGGCTTCTATTGGCTGACGATTTACCGGGATGCCAATGAGTTGGTTAAATCATGTGATTCTTGCCAGCGTCAAGGAAAAATTTCTCAGAAGGACGAGATGCATCAAAATGCCATCCAAGTCTGTGAAATTTTTGACGTCTGGGGTATCGATTTCATGGGTCCATTCCCGTCTTCTCGTGGTAACAAATATATACTCGTGGCCGTCGACTACTTGCCTAAATGGGTTGAAGCGAAGGCGCTACCCACCAATGACGCCCGAGTTGTAGTAAAATTTCTTAAAAGCCTCTTCGCCCGATTTGGTGCACCTCGTGCTATTATAAGTGATCGTGGGACCCATTTCTGTAATGACCAATTCGCTAAAATTATGCTCAAATATGATGTCACACATCGTCTTTCAACGGCATATCATCCACAGACTAGTGGTCAAGTTGAGGTTTCCAATCGTGGCTTGAAACGAATCTTAGAAAGGACCGTAGGTGAACATCGTGCTTCATGGGCCGATAAATTAGATGATGCACTTTGGGCCTTCCGTACAGCTTACAAAACACCCATTGGGTGCACTCCTTACAAGCTGGTTTACGGGAAGGCCTGCCATTTGCCCTTTGAACTTGAGCACAAGGCCTACTGGGCCTTAAAACATGCTAATTTTGACCTTCAAACCACGGGTGATCACCGTAAAGTTCAAATAAATGAATTTGTCGAGCTTCGTGATCAGGCCTATGAGAATTCTTTAATCTACAAAGAGAAGACAAAGAGGATTCATGATGCTAAAATTAAAGATCGCGTCTTCAATGTTGGTGACCGAGTCCTTCTTTTCAATTCTCGATTGAATATTTTCTCGGGCAAGTTAAAAACCCATTGGTCTGGACCATTCACCATTACCCAAGTATTTCCTTATGGTACCATTGAGCTTGCTCAATCTAATGGTCCCAATTTTAAGGTGAATGGTCATCGTATCAAACATTATTTCGGAGGGGACATACCACCCATGGTTGTCCCGGATCTCCAAACTTTCCCCAAGGACGATTAAATTCGGGGATCGAGTCAAGCTCATGTGACTCGGTAATCAAAAACAAGCGCTTCGTGGGAGGTACCCCATGCTTATCCAATTTCATTTTCTTCATTTTCTATTTTCTAAGTAACGTGACGTGAGGGGGGCGACCCTTTCCAAACTCGTGTTTTCGTGGTTGTTTTTGAATGTTCAGGAATTTCCCCGAAGTTTGAGGACTCTCGTGCTCGTGGTTTGTCGTTCTTTCCACTCGAGTCTCATTCTTCGCTGCTTTTTCGGAAATTCACCATATCCAAAAATCTTATCGACTAACGTTTATCTCTTGGCATACTTAATAAACGGCCTTAGATTTTACGTAGACTTACCATTACCCTTAAAACATTGAGGACAATGTTTCACTTTAGTCTGGGGGGGGGGGGGGGGTGAATCTTCGATTCGATTTGACCTGTACCATCGTCTGAGCTGTTAATTTACGCAACTCCGTTTTCCACCAAAATTTTAAATTTTTGTCACCGCTTCATAATTAAAAAAAAAAAAAGTGAAAAAAATATGAATATATATATATATATATATATATATATATATATATATATATATATATATATATATATATATATATATATATATATATATATATATATATATATATATGATACCTTGTTTTGACTTTCCTACCGGCGAGAGTAGAAATAAATGTTTCGACTTGACCGGGCGTGTTGAGCCCTAGCTCGTCTCCCTTAACCAAAAATAATCAAAAGATTATAGCTAAGCATCCGCGGATCTCATTACTTGGGATTTTAAATTTGCGGAGATCGAGGAATGATAGAGTTTATTTAGAAGTTTTGTGCTAAACGTAGAGTAGTTGGATCTCCTTAGAGCCCACGAAAGGTACTTGTGGCCTCCTTGTTCCCACAAGCTTGTACACCAATAATAATAGATCTCTAGGTTTAATTAAGGGTATACGGTTTGGGCAATACTTAGTTTTTTCTCGTTCCCAACAAAATCTCTGCATATGGGGGTTTGGTACACATAGGGGTACTGCCAGTGTTACGGTAAAATAGACTATTGCATCTTGCCGGTTCGCAGCCGATGTTGTGATCTTAGTAAAGGCCGTAGGACTCGGGGTTTGGCATATGATTATGAATATCAATAATAATAGTCCAAAGCCAAATAAAAAGGCAGAGGAATCCAAATCTATAAAAAAGCAGCGGATAGAAATCCAAAGTCATAATAAAGCTCTTACATCTTGGCGGCTCATAAACCGTTGATTGTAAAAGAAATAAAGGACTAAGGACCAAAGTATTATTAAAGTGCTTATGATTATGCAAAAATGCCAAGCTTCGACTCCAGGGGTTTCCCTAATAAAAAGCTTCCGTTTCAGGTATCAAACATGGTATGTCTCGGTTGTAATAAAAAGGGAGCCCCTACAAATCGTGTTAAATCAGAGACCTTCATGTGGATCCGATTTCTGTATGCAGGGATTTTCGAGGGAAAGTTTGGAAACTACTTAGCGTTCAAATTTTGTGCTCTTATCGGACTAATAACTATCAAAACGAGAAAATATGAAGCAATTCATTTCTCACAAATTAAAATCTTGAGATACAAAACTTAGGACCTGGGAACAAGAGGTAATACACAAGTAACTTTTGTGGGTAGTGTTAGCATCTAACTTGTGGATAAACAATGATCTCGATTTTACGCTTAGTTTGGGAGCTTGTGAAAAATCAAGGATGACGATTTTTATCCGTATGGTCTCTTCTCTGTGAGAAGCGTTTCTACTCGTTGACCCTGAAAGTTATCAACAGATAAGAATTGATAATGAGAGTCAAATCAAACCGTCACATATATAAATGAAAAAGTACAAAAAGAGTAGTAGTAGTTGTTATTCATGAAAATCGGAAAACGGAGCGTTTTTGAGAATAAATGATTTTACTATCTCTTTTGAACATCATTGCTACTTTACAACGTCAGTAAAGAGAGGTTTTGAAATTATTTATCTCTTAAGCGTGAGGTGATGACATTGCGTGAGGGCACGGCAATACCTTAGTCTGGGGAATTTTGATGAGTGATTAATCACACATCCTTTTTAGGCCTTAATTTAGACCAAAAATACCAAATACTAACCAAATATGCCAAGAGAATGTATATTTTTGTATTTGTGTATGTGCAGGTACGGATATGAAAAAAAATGAACAAAAACGATGCCAAAACCGACAAAAACGAGCACGAGAATGGAAAGTGTCAAAAGCCGAAGCCGGGGAAGTCAAATGGTCAAAGTCAAAGCTCAAAAGGACAAAATCAACCTTGGAGTTTCATAAAGTTTCAAGAATAGTCCTTGGTGAAAGTTTGAAGAAATTTACAACACTGGTCCCTCATCTTTCAGAAATTGAAAAAATTAGTCCCTCGAAGAAATAATTGATGAAAAGTCAATAGTGGTCCTTCATGAATTGAATAAAGTCAACAAAGGCCATTGGAAGTTAATTTTGAGGAATTACAGATTTGGTCCCTATGGTTTGCAATTTTACAACATTGGTCCTTGTTAGTAAAATTTGTCCTAAGCGAAAATTACACCAGATCCACAACTACAATTACCCAAAACCCAAAAATTCCACCAAGCCCACAAAACTACCTAAGCCCAATCCCCCTTTTATTATTTACCCGGTCCAACCCCCTAACCCGTAGTCAAACATTACCCAATACCCGGTCAACAAAAATAACAATAAAAACACCCCCAAACCTGTTCCTGCCCCCCAAATCCCATATTTACCCAGAAAATATTACTGTGCTTAGAACCCTAATTACCACACGCCTAAAATTACCTCGTACAACAAATAATTACCTTATGATTAGAGCTTCTAGATGGACTGACGTATGACAGAGAATGTCAGGGAATGTTTAGGGTAAGTGGACCAATAAGATCACACACGGAGGATCACCAATTAAGGGCACGCAATCCAAGGGACCATATTGTTGCTTACATATAAAGCTGGGAATCAAGGGACGAGATGAGAGGAAAGAAGCACACATCTAGAAGGCTCCTCAAACCCTAGCAGCTTCACCCTCAGCTGTAAATACCCCCTCCCCTTAGTCATTAGGTGTGTGACTCCTCCTAAACCAACCAGTCAACCGGGTGCAGTTGATAGGCCCACCTAGGAGAAAGTGCAAGGTATATTAACCGTGGAAATATAGGGAAATCCCCGGGTCGTTAAGTCCCAACAAGATTGAAATTGTATTTTGAACGATTAGGGGAATGAGTGGTACTGAGGACAGTAACCAAAGATTAAGTGGGTTTAGATTACACTACTGATATTATTTGGATAACAATATAAAACCGGACAATAAACAGCTATGTATACACGTATAACTGAAATGTAAATAAATACGTATGCGTACTGAGGAAAAGGTGAGTTTTAAGGAAAAATAAACTACAGGGGTTAAAAATGAAAATTCTATAAACTTAAACTTAAAAGAAAATTAAAGTAAAAAGAAAATTATTTTTTAGATTATTTTATTATTTATTATTAATTATTTAATTAAAAACTATTTAACTATTTAATTTAAAACTAATTTAAATTAACCTAAAAATGATAAATACTACAAATTAAACTAAGAACTTGCAAAAATAATTTCTAAAACTTAAAATGAACTTGAAGAAAGTATAAAAAATAAAAATAAATATTTTTGTCTTTTTATGAATTTTATATTAATTAAAAACTATTTAACTTAATTAAACTAATTAAATTATTTTAAGTTACTAATAATACTAAATTAACTTAGAAAATTATGGAAAAATTTATAAAACTATTTAACCATCACAGGAATCCTACAAAATTATAACAACTTCTAAAAATTATATTTAGGCTAATTTACTAATTAATTATCTTTTAATTAACTTAAATCTAATTTAAAAAATTAAAATAAGAAAAATGGAAAATGAACAGTAGAAATTATAAATATATTTTCTAAAAGTCTTAACTAATTTATAAAACCTAGGAAAAATATAAAATTCTATTGTTGTTAATTAAAATTTAAGAAAACTAATTAATTGCTAATATTACCTATTTAATTATTTAAACTACTTTTAATTCTAATAAATAGTAAACTGCTTAGGAAAAATCTAAGAAAATTATTTTAAATACTTAAAGGTACTAGGAAATTAATAAAATTATAAAAATGGAAAAGTGCTTATTATTAAGCTGAAAGGAAAATTAAATAGATAATTTCTATTAAATAGAAGCTATCACTATAATTAAATTTGGCTTTTTCTGGTTTTTCTTTTATAGAACTATTAAAATACTTAAAATAAGAAACTTTTATAAAGAAAATTAATTTGGAAACCAAGAATAAGCATTGTGAGTGCTTATTAGATTATACAGTTGACTAAGTTTGACCGCACAAAGAAATAAGCTCAAATGGAGTTATGTGGGGTCCACACTGGTATATTCTGGTTCCTATAAGTTACTTGAACTTGAATAATCTAGACTTGATGAGATAAGCTCATGGGATAAGCTAAAAAGCTATAATAAGCAACTGCTTATTGGGGTTCTAGGTCAGAAATGGGACAACCTTCAAGTGCAATTCCAAGTAGGGTCCACGGGTGCACAGGTCAAACAAAGGGTCAAAGTATGAACCCTGGTAGGAGGGGGGTTGTAAGAACTAAGATTTGGAGTGTGGGACCCAATGGGGTGGCCACAATCAACCACCAAAGTGGTGGTGGTTAGATGGTATGTTGTGTAGCAGGGGAGATGGTTGCCCTGCAGCCCACTTTGAGGGGCAATTCAGTCCATAAATAAAATTCCAAAAAATATAACCAACATGGAAATCTAAAGTTCTACTGATAGATTATGCACTCAACAAATTTCAAAGCTTGAAAGCACACACAAAATTCTACAAAAATCTTTGAATTTTTGAGATTTCTGCCTAGTATCACTTTTGACTTTTTGAGGTTTTGTGAGTTTTGACCAAAATGACTTTCAATCCCTGATTTTATGACCAAATAAGTTGAATTAAGTTATTTTAAACCTAAATTAAGCTAGACTAATAGATTCTAAAGATGTGGTGATGATTTGGTTAATCAAAAGTCCCACAGTGGACTGTTACACATATGAGAGTAAGATTTTGACTTTGGGTGTATGAGACCAAGGTTTTATACTTTAATTAACCTAGATTTCACTACTGCAATCTAGTGAGACACAAATAAACACCAATCAACAACAAGAGCATAGCTCACAATCTTGTTCCAAACACTCCCATAACTATCTGATGTGGGAGTTTTTTCAAAGCTAACAAATGATTTTTACCAATACATGAATACAGAAGCACACACTATGATTACTTAAGCCTATCTTAACACAATTGTACCACTAATAAAAACAACAACTCAGAATTTAACAAAGTACTAAATTTTACTTGAAAATTGAAATACTAAGCAACTACTGATTTCAATAAACAACTATGCTACTTAAGATTATATTATCACTAAATTACTTTAAATAAACATATAAGAAACAAAATTAAGCAAATACAACAATATTTAAAGGAAATGAACTTGAGAATGGGTAAATGCTTACAATATAGTGACTGTGAGCATCAATGACCAAGTACCAAGAACCCTAATTCCTCCCTGAGGATCTAAACCCAACTCCAAAGCTTCCTTATGCTTCCAAATCACTTCTGAATCCCAGAAATCAAATCCAAATCCCACAGTTGACTTTTATTGACCAATTTTGTATTTGTTGATTTTTTTAAGCTATACTGATTTGTAAGTTACTAGAAGCTTTATTGAGCTTATTAGGAGCTTATATGAGCTTATTGATCCTTATCATCCACTACAAACAACATTAGGCATTATTGAGATTTTTGATATAAAATTAATCTTGCATAAACTTAGATAGAGATACAAACTTGAAATTGATTACTTAAAAGGTTTCACAATACACTGAAAAACACTAAACAAGGTACTTGAAAGCTTAATTTTACACTGGAATTAGAAAACTAATACATTCGACATACATTTTTTGAAAAATAAACTAGATAGTCTTCTCTTCTGCTTTTCTTCCTTTTATAAGCTCACTTTAGGGTTCCTTTGTGAGTCTCTGAGACTATCCCATCATTCCTAAGCCATTGGATTAGACTGGATTGATCTTGGCCTTTGAATCTCCTTTTTGGCGCCAAAAGTCCTACACATTAACTTGGGCCAAACTTCTGTAATTAAAAGGATTTGGGAGCTTGTGGAGGTATCAGGGGACAATTGAGATAGTAGGCATGGGCTATGGTCAAGTTGGAAGAAAAACAAAGAAGTTTCAGTGCTACAGTGGTGGATTTGTTGGAAAATGGTGGGAATTGCATTTATTGTGGTGTGGGATAAGGTTGTGAGGTGGAAGGTGATTAGGTGGGTGAGCTGGAAGGTGATGAGGTGGTGGTAAAACCACCTGGTTTTAGGTTTCAGGCTGGGGGTGAGGGTGGTGAGCAGTGGTGGTGGTTTTGGAGGGAGGTGAGGTCAAATGGGGTTTGACCCATTTTAAATAATAAAGGGTGCGTGGGCTGAGCTTATTTTGGGCCTAGGGCAAAAAATGGGCCGGGTATTGTGTTGTGTTTGGATTTGGATTAGGTTTTATTTTGGGTTAATAATAATAAGGGTCTGGTTGGTATGTGGTATTAAACAAGGACCAATTTTGTAATTTGGTGAAATTTGAGGGATTGATTTTTTCACTTTTCCAAACTACTTCCAAGGACTAAACCTGCAATAAAACCATAACACAAGGACAAAAGATGTAATTTTTCCATTTTTAATACCTAGGGACCTTTTCTGCCAATTTCTCAAACTCCAGGGACCATTTTTGTAATTTTGGATTTTTAAGGGACTAAAGATGTAATTTCCCAAAATGTTATCAAAAGGACCAATTATGCCATTTAAGAATAGTTCAAGGTTTATTTTTCATATTTTTCCATTTTCAAAACCTTAAGGACTAATTTTGACATTTTTGAAACTTGAGGGACTAAAGTTGTCATTTTGCAAATTTTAACTTTAAAGGACTATACTTAACAACTTATGAATCCCTAAGGACCTTTGATGATATTTTTCATGTTTTGATTCACTAAGGACTAGTTTTGACAACTTTTGAAACTTGAGGGATTGAAACTGCCAATTTTGCAAACTTTGTACGTTTTTCACCTGTTTTTGATTATTTTGCATTTGAAACATATAAAACACACTTCTAAGATATTTTTAGTAGTTTGATGCATATTTGAGTGTTTTTGGATGTTTTGGCAGTTCAGATTGGTATAAAATGATGAGTATTTAGACACTCATCAATCTCCCACACTAAACTATTGCTAGTCCCTTGCAATCTTTTGAGAAAATTTTAATGGATTTTTACTCTTTACCAAAAGCCATCACTTCTGGAGTAGCCAGATGTAAGAACTGTGGCACACCTGATAACCGTGTGATTTTGAGCAAACCACCAGCTGTCAACGGATTTGATTTGTCTTTACCAAAAGCCGTTTGCTTCTGGACTAGCCAACTCTTGATGGAATAGTCAACATCTTGGTGAGCTGATTACCAATTATGGTTTTTCTACTGCCTTTACCACAAGCCATAATCTTGCTGGCTAGCCAACTCATTCGCTTTATGGGATATGGCGAGTTGAGGTACCATACAATTTTGGGCAAATTGCAAGCCATCAACGGTTTTGAGATATCTTTACCAAGAGCCGTTTGCTCCTGGATTAGCCAATCCTTATGTGGGTTAGACATGGTGGACTGATAACCATTATTTGCATTTCTAAGTGTGAAAAAACTTCAAATTTTGATCAAATGGGGGTTCTTGATGGAACATGTGTTTTGAATTCGTGAGAACTCTCCCCCACACTTAGAACTGAATATTGCCCTCAATATTCAAAGTACTTGGTGTCCCACCAAGACTTAGAACGTAAGAAGGAAATACTATTAACCTTTTGTTTAAGTCTATTTACTTACAAAATTATTATTATTATTATTATTATTATTATTATTATTATTTTGAAATAAATATATACATATATACAACATGTGGTTCATCTCCCCCACACTAGGGTGGTAGAAAGGGGAAAGAAGACAGAAATATGGGTAAAAACCCATATTGCTACTGTTTTTGATTTCCGAGTCGCTAGCTTGACTCGATCTCGAATTGAATTGTCCATGAGGAAGCTACTGTTTTTGTTTACCGAGTCGCTTGCTTGACTCGACCCCGAATTAAATTGTCCTTGGGGAAGCTACTGTTTTTGTTTATCGAGTCGCTAGCTTGACTCGACCCCGAATTAAATTGTCCTTGGGGAAGCTACTGTTTTTGTTTACCGAGTCGCTAGCTTGACTCGACCTCGAATGTGACTCAAACCTCGAATTAAATTGTCCTTGGGGAAGCTACTATTTTGTTTACCGAGTCGCTAGCTTGACTCGACCCCGAATTAAATTGTCCTTGGGGAAGCTACTGTTTTTGTTTACCGAGTCGCTAGCTTGACTCGACCCCGAATTTATTGGTCCATGGGGAAAGTTTGGAGATCCAGGACAACCATTGGTTGTATGTCCCCTCCAAAATAGTGTTTTAACCGATAACCATTTACTTTGAAATTGGGATCGTCGGGTTGCAATAACTCAACAGTTCCATATGGGTATACTTTTGCTATAGTAAATGGTCCAGACCAACGGGTTTTTAGTTTACCCGAGAAAATTTTTAATCTTGAATTGAAAAGAAGAACTCTGTCACCAACGTTGAAAACGCGGTTCTTAATTTTAGAGTCATGTATCTTCTTAGTCTTTTCTTTATAGATTAAAGAATTTTCGTAAGCTTGATCACGTAATTCCTTTAGTTCGTTTAGTTGAACTTTACGGTGATCACCCGCTGTCTGAAGGTCGAAATTTGCATGTTTTAAGGCCCAATAGGCCTTATGTTCTAATTCGATCGGAAGATGACATGCTTTCCCGTACACTAGCTTATATGGAGTACACCCGATGGGTGTTTTGTAAGCAGTGCGGAAAGCCCATAATGCATCATCCAGCTTATCCGACCAAGAGGCACGGTTTTCACCAACCGTCCTCACCAGAATTCTCTTAGTACCCCGATTTGAGACCTCCACCTGCCCACTTGTTTGTGGGTGGTATGCTGTAGAAAGACGGTGAGTTACACCATATTTCAGCATCACTCTTGCAAATTGTTCATTGCAAGTGTGAGTGCCACGATCACTGATAATGGCACGAGGAGTCCCGAATCTGGCAAAGAGAGACTTTAAAAATTTAACGACTACTCGGGCATCATTGGTGGGTAAAGCTTTTGCTTCAACCCATTTTGACAGATAGTCGACAGCCACGAGTATATATTTATTCCCTCGTGAAGACGGGAATGGCCCCATAAAATCAATGCCCCACATATCAAATATTTCACAGACTTGGATGGCGTTTTGCGGCATCTCATTCTTTTTGGAAATATTCCCGTGACGCTGGCAAGCCTCACAAGTTTTGATAAGTTCATGGGCGTCTTTATAGATCGTGGGCCAAAAGAATCCTGAATCAAACACCTTTTTGACGGTGTAGTTTAGGTTATGATGTCCCCCCGTGGGTCCATCATGACAAGCTTTAAGAATTTCCATGGCTTCTTGGCCATAGACACACCGTCGGATGACTTGATCCGCACATATTTTGAACAAGTAGGGGTCGTCCCAGAAGTAATGTTTTACATCTTTAAAGAATTTTCTTTTCTGTTGGGACGACATCCCTTTCACAATGAAATTTCCCGCGTGGTAATTTGCAAAGTCGGCAAACCATGGGGTAGTGGCATCATCCCGAGTAGAGATAAGATTTGGAGTCTCCAAAGGAAAAGTTTCATTAATTTCTTTTCTCTCGAGAATATCCTGATGAGGATTTTCTAACCGGGACAAATGATCAGCTGCAAGGTTCTCTGCTCCTTTTTTTATCTCTTATGAGTATATCGAATTCCTGAAGGAGCAGGACCCAACGGAGCAGTCTTGGCTTTGCGTCCTGTTTAGTGAATAGGTATTTCAGAGCCGAATGGTCCGTATACACCACGCTTTTGGTTAAGATTAAGTAAGACTGAAATTTTTCAAAGGCATATACCACAGCTAATAATTCTTTTTCTGTGGTGGTATAGTGCGTTTGAGCTTCATTCATGGTTTTACTTGCGTAGTGTATTGGCTGGAAATGTTTGGTTTTGCGTTGCCCCAGAACTGCACCAATAGCGAAATCGCTAGCATCGCACATAAGTTCAAAGGGTAAGTCCCAGTCGGGGGCAACAAAAGGATTGGTGCTTCAGTGAGTTTTTTCTTTAAAGTAGAAAAAGCTTCGATGCACTCGGGGGAAAAGATGAAAGGAGCATCCTTTTCAAGAAGATGAGTCATGGGTCGGGCTATTTTGGAGAAATCCTGTATGAATCTCCGATAGAACCCGGCATGGCTGAGGAAACTCCTTATTCCTTTAACAGTCGTGGGATGAGTCAGTTTAGCAATAACATCAATTTTGGCCTTATCGACCTCAATCCCACTTTTTGAAATTTTATGGCCGAGGACAATGCCCTCCTTTACCATAAAATGGCTCTTCTCCCAGTTTAGACAAAGATTAGTGTTTTCACAACGCTGAAGCATTTTTTCTAAATGGGAGAGGCATGAGTCGAAAGAATTCCCGATGACTGAGAAGTCATCCATGAATACCTCCATGGTTTTTCCGATCATGTCATGGAAAATAGCCATCATGCACCTCTGGAAAGTGCCCGGAGCATTGCATAACCCAAAAGGCATGCGACGATAGGCAAATGTTCCGTAAGGGCATGTGAAGGTAGTTTTCTCTTGATCCTGTGGATCAATGGGAATCTGGAAGTAACCCGAGAAGCCGTCGAGGAAACAATAATACTCATTCCCCGCTAGTCTTTCAAGCATTTGATCCATAAAGGGCAGAGGAAAGTGGTCTTTGCGGGTGGCTTCGTTAAGCTTTCTGTAATCGATACATACTCGCCACCCTGTAACCAAACGAGTTGGTATCAACTCGTTATCCTCATTTGTGATAACCGTGATGCCACCTTTTTTTGGAATACAATGTATTGGGCTAACCCAAGGACTATCTGATATAGGGTAAATCAATCCCGCATCAAGAAGTTTGATAACTTCTTCCTTAATAACATTGTGGATTTTTGGATTTACCCTGCTTTGATGCTGCACGGCAGATTTAAAGTCCTCTTCCATTAGGATTTTGTGTGTACAAAAATCCGGGTTAATACCCTTTATGTTTGAGAGCTTCCAAGCAATTGCATGCTTGTGGGATTTTAAAACCTTAAGCAGCGCGGTTTTCTCCTCATCCTTTAAGTCTTTTGCAATAATGACTGGTAACTTATCGTTACCTCCCAAGAATGCATATTCTAGATGAGGAGGCAGGTCCTTAAGTTCGACCTCGGGGAAATCATCATTTTTCTCAACATATTTGACTTCCGCCTTATGAAGTTGTGGAGGTAGAACAGGTATGGGAGAAGGATCTTTGTTCAATAACTTCTCAAGGAGAAGTATATCCCTCTCCGGGTCAATCTCTTGGTTATCAATTCCTTCGAGAACTGAATCACTTTTGAGAAAGGCCTCTAATTCCTCAAGGACGAAATCACTTCCCTCAAACGGAGTGAGGGAAGGAGAAGAATTAGCGATTATGGGATGAGAAGAGGTAGTGGGATTGCCACTCGGAGAATTATCAGCGAATCCAAGGATTTCCTGAGCATACTCCTCGGATGCAATGTCAATGACATCAATTCGGTTGACCGATTCAGCATCATAATTCGAGGAGTATCTCGAGGTTTGATCAAGGTTGAACGTTATAGCTTCAGTGCCAACTCATAATGTGATTTCCTCATTGAAAACATCGATTAATTCACGTCCCATTCTGTTGACATAAATAATGCCTAAAAACATTATTAAGTTTTTATCAATATCTCTATGTTTTGATCATTACAAAATATAACCTCAAAGAACTAAAACTTATGACATAAACAAGTATTTGGTGATTAATATTTCTCTTTACATCCAAATCACTTAAGGTATGAATAAACAAAGTGTTTAGTGCAATGTATGATCAAAGGGGTATTTAATTAACTAATACAAAGTTTATTTAATTATATAATCTTATTATATATTTTTGAAAAACACTTTTGGTAATAAGGAAAAATGTTTTAATCATACTAAATATATGATTTCAAATATTTAACCAAAATCAGTTAGTTTTTCACCAAATAAACTTTCCCCACTAAAAGACAAAGTTTCTGGCCGTTTCAGCTGGGCGGCCCCCTTAATTATAAAGGGCAGTCCCCTTAAATTTAAGGGGACCGGCCATGATTTAAGGGGACCGGCCACGCTCCTCTGTCAGAAACTTTTGCCTATAAATACCTCCTTAAACCTGGATTTTTTCCCCACCTTTTGCACTCCAGAACTTTCCGTTCTAGATCTCCATTTCCAATCTATAAATCCTTTGATCATACATTCTTAAATCTTTGTTTCAAAGTGATCCATACATAATCCATTCAAGTGCAAGAGAAGAATACTTCTATCCCTCAAGACAAGAAGTATTACAACTAGTTGTGATCTCCACATCTAAGTTGTTTGAGCATCATCATTGATTATTATTTCATAGTGTGATTAGTTGTGAATATTTGTTAGAGAATAGTTGTGAAAAAGATAAGTTAGGAAGAAGATTGGTGTGTAGAAGAATTGGTGTGTAGAAGTATTGGTGTGTAGAAGATTGGTGTGTAGATTAATGGTGTGTAGAAGATAGGTGTGAAAGAAGTGGTGTGATTAAGTAGTGAATTGGTGTGTAGTAGTTGTGATCTAGGTGTGAAGATATTGTGGTGTATAAATTGGTGTGTAAGGTTTTCTCCGCCATAAGGGAGCTTGTTGATATAGTGAAGAAAACTCTCGAGTTAGGTGCTCGGGGAGTGGAGTAGGGCAAGGAAGGTGCCTTGTAGCCGAACCACTATAAATCGCTTGTCTCTCGGTTTGATCTTTCCATCTTTTACTTATTTCATTACTTACATAATTATTGCTTCATAGTATATATACTTAGTGTTGTTCATATTGTGTATAACTTGATTTCATATACCATCGAATCTATATTTTATAAATCAACGAAAACTTTTAAACAATTTGTTTTATAACAATTAAAACGACGTAAAACTATTCAACCCCCTTCTAGTTTTCCACAATTGGTATCAGGAGCCACGCCTAGCAAGATTTTTAAAATATATTGTATTTTAAAACTTGTAACGATCTATGGAATCTGAAAAATATTTAGAAGGGCAATCTATGCAAAGACCACCACTATTTGAAAGTGATGGATTTTTATATTGGAAAAATAGATTCGAAACCTATGTGAAATCAAAAGATCTTGATCTTTGGCATATTATTACCTTTGGTGATTTTCCTCCTATTCAATATAATGTTGAAACTAAAATGGATGAAATTGTAGATTTTGAAAAACAAAATGATGATTTGAAAAAGAAACTAGCAAAAAATAATGAGGCTAAAATGGTTATTTATAATGCATTACCACGTAAAGAATATGAAAGAATTTTTATGTGTAAAACCGCAAAAGAAATTTGGGATTCTTTACTAATCACTCACCAAGGTAATAGTCAAGTTAAAGATAACAAAATAGATCTTCTTGTACATCAATATGAACAATTTATGATTCCGGAAGAGGAATCAATTGATAATGCTTTTGCTAAATTTAACACCATCATCACAAGTTTAAAAGCACTTGATGAGACATTTTCTAGTAAAAATTGTGTTAGGAAATTTCTTAGGGCATTACATCCGAAATGGCGAGCTAAAGTCACGGCTATTGAAGAATCAAAGAATTTGATGACATTGTCACTAGATGAGCTTATTGGCAACTTGAAAGTCCATGAAGAAATTATAAGAAGAGATTTGGAAACGGTCAAAGTCAAGAAAGAACAAATCAAATCCATTGCTCTAAAAGCCAAAATAGAACCTTGTGACGATGATGATTCAAGTGACGAGAGTGAAGATGAAGAATATGCGATGGCCGTAAGAGAATTCAAGAAATTCTTCAAGAGACGAGGAAGATTCACTAGATCACCACGTGACGAAAGAAAGGTGTTCCAAAGAAATAGAAGTGATAATTACGTGAAAAGAAAGTGCTTTAGATGTGGAAGTCCAAATCATCTCGTTGGAGAATGTTTAAAGCCGCCGGGTTATGAAAATCAAAGCGCATTTGTTAGTGGAACATGGAGTGATAGTGATAAAGAAGAAGTGGAAAAACCAAAAGAAGAAAAGTGTTTTGTGGCAAATGCAACCGACGAAATATGCCTTGGAATTGACTTGGAGCCTGACGAATGGATCAAGGATAGTGGATGTTCGAGGCACATGACGGGGAATCGCAAGCTATTCTCTACATACAAGGCATACAATGGAGGTAACGTTATTTTCGGTAGTGACTTGCGTGGAAAAATTATTGGCAAAGGTACGATTTCTCAAGACTCACTTACTATTGAAAATGTTGAACATGTAAATAATTTAACATATAACTTACTTAGTGTAGGCCAAATATGCGATAATAAATGTAGAGTTATCTTTTCCGAAGAAGATAGCGAAATAGTTAAGAATGGAAAAATTATAGGTAGAGGTATTAGGAAAGGAGGAGTATATGTTATGAAACTAGGAAACAAACCTGAAGATAGGATATGCCTAACGACCCTAGATGAAAACTCTACATTGTGGCATAGGAGATTAGGACATGCTAACATGCAACAAATACAATCTTTGGCCTCTAAGGAATTAGTTAGAAACTTGCCTAATCTAAATTATGACAAGCATTTTTGTGATGCATGCAAAATTGGAAAACAAGCTCATGCTAGTCACAAAGCTAAGAATATAGTATCCACTACTAGGTGCCTAGAATTATTACATATGGATCTCTTTAGTCCATCCGCTGTGCGGAGCTATGGAGGAAACAAATATACCTTAGTAATAGTAGATGACTACTCACGATACACGTGGACTAGGTTTTTAAGTGACAAAACCCAAGCCTTTGAAAAATTCGAAATATTTAGTAAAATGATTCAAAATAAATTAGGATGCTCAATGGTTGCCATTAGGACGGAACATGGTAGGGAATTTGATAACGAAATACAATTCGGAAAATATTGTGAGTTAAATGGAATATCTCACAATTTCTCCGCTCCTCGTACTCCTCAATCAAATGGGGTAGTAGAAAGAAAAAATAGGTCACTACAAGAAATGAGTAGAACTTTGTTAAATGAACAATCCATTCCACAAAAATTTTGGTGTCACGCCGTAGATACATCGACTTATATTTTAAATAGGGTATCAATTAGAAGAATTCTAGGAAAAACTCCTTATGAGTTATTAAGAGATAGAAAACCAAACTTAAGCTACTTTAGGGTATTTGGAAGTAAATGCTATATTTTAAACACTAAGGACTACCTCACTAAGTTTGATCCAAAATCATATGAAGGAATATTTTTAGGATACTCACAAAATAGTAAAGCATATATAATACTTAACAAACACTCCATGAAAGTAGAGGAATCACTAAATGTAACATTTGATGAAACACCACCACCTCCTAAAACGCTACCTTTAGAAGATGATAATTTAGTCGAAGATGAAGCCATTGAGGTTAGTAAAACAAAACCCATAGGAAATAATAATGAAGACATCCACTTAGAAAATAACGAAACTATTAATATTAAAGAATCTAGATCACATCCATTAGATAATATAATAGGACATCTTAACCAAAGAACCCTTAGGTCACAAGCCCAAGATAAAAACAACTTCTTTTGTTTCCTCTCAGCAATAGAACCTAAGAATATTAGTGAGGCTTTAAAGGATGAAAGTTGGATTATAGCTATGCAAGAAGAATTAAATCAATTTAAGGCAAATGATGTTTGGGAACTAGTCCCAAATCCAAAGGATATGACCATCATAGGAACCAAATGGGTATATAGAAATAAGTTAGACGAGAATGGAATAGTTACTAGGAATAAAGCTAGGTTAGTTGCCCAAGGTTATAATCAACAAGAAGGAATTGATTATGATGAAACTTATGCCCCTGTAGCTAGACTAGAATCAATTAGGATATTACTTGCCTATGATTACGCCCTAGATTTTAAGTTATTTCAAATGGATGTGAAAAGTGCATTCCTTAACGGTTTTATCAATGAGGAGGTATATGTGGCACAACCTCCAGGATTCATTGACTTCGCAAAACCTGATTATGTTTATAAGTTAAAGAAAGCTTTGTATGGACTCAAACAAGCTCCCAAAGCTTGGTATGATCGATTAAAAGCTTTTCTTATTAAACATGATTATTCCATGGGAATGGTAGATAACACTCTTTTCACTAAAAGGAAAGACCCAAATCTCATCATTGTTCAAATATATGTTGATGACATTATATTTGGATCGACTTGTCAAGACATGTGTGATGAGTTTGCCAAAATCATGCATGATGAGTTTGAGATGAGTATGATGGGTGAACTCAACTTCTTCCTAGGATTACAAATAAAACAATTAGATGATGGAATATTCTTTAACCAATCTAAGTACATTAAGGAAATGCTTAAGAAATTTGGCCTAGAAGACTCAAAACCCATGAAAACACCCATGTCTACGGAGGTAAAGCTCACAAAGGACGATGAAGGTGAGTCCGTAGATAACACCAAGTATAGAGAAATGATAGGTAGTTTACTATACTTGACGGCAAGTAGACCCGATATCATGTTTAGTGTCTGCCTTTGTGCCCGTTTTCAAGAGGATCCCAAAACCTCTCACCTAGAAGCGGTTAAGCGTATCTTCCGATACGTTAAAGGCACTATACACTTATGATTATGGTATCCTAAGGAATCCGGCATAGAAACCATTGTCTATGCGGATTCGGATCATGCGGGAGACTACGTAGATAGAAAAAGTACTAGCGGTATTTGCACGTTTATGGGATGTTGTCTAACGTCTTGGTTTTCGAAAAAGCAAACCGCTCTTGCTATCTCTACCACCGAAGCCGAGTATGTAAGCGCCGGAAAGGCATGTCAACAAGCACTATGGATGAAACAAGCTCTCGTAGACTATGGCATTAGGTTAGAAAATGTCCCCATTATGTGCGATAACAAAGGTGCGATAGATTTAAGCAAAAATCCGGTACAACACTCTAGGACTAAACACATAGAAATACGTCACCATTTTCTTAGGGATAATGTACAAAAAGGAAATATATCTATAGAAAAGGTTGCATCGGAAGACAATATTGCGGATATATTCACAAAACCCCTTAAGCGTGAATTATTCAACCACTTGCGTTTAGGATTAGGAATGATGGAACAAGTTGACTAAATTACATTGAATTAATTCTAAGTTATACTTGCATGAAAATTTATTTTTCTTTCATTCCATCTTCTCTGAGTCTAGGAATCTATTTCGCACAAAACTTAAGATTGAGAAGATTTATTTTCTTTGCATAAATTTAAAAAAAAAAAAAAAAAAAAAAAAAAAAAAAAAAAAAAAAAAACTCAATCAATTCTCTCTAATCTTTATTCTCACAATCTAGGATTCACATGAAAATCATTTTCATTGCATTGTTGACTAATTCTAAAAACATTGTATTTCAAAATCATGCATAAACTCTCACATAAATTGTCAAGGTATATAATCTAATATATGTCTTTGACATTCATGATCGAGCAAAAATTGAATCAAGGAGATCATTTGGATTGTTTCTTATGATCGTTATTTCTTTTTGCTTCTAGGTGTCGAAACAATCACAACTCCACATTTGTTGCATATAGACACTCACTAGGACAAATTCACTAGTAATGGTGTCATCTTGATCCATCATTAGTCTTTCACTCACTAATTGCCCTTGCCTTTAATTCAAGATAGGTGCCTTAGGAAGCTTAAGTGTGCTTGCATTTACTTACCTCCTATTGCTTATTATGTGTTGATTATTTGCTCTTGTGCCTATGTGTTTTTGCATGATATCTAATGTTAGATTAGATGCTATATTGCCTAAAGGAATTGAACTTGCTTGAATCCAAGTCCAAAAACACAACCTTTCTGCAAATTTTCTGCCAAAAACCCAATTCTGGCAATCTGGAAATCACCAGATGGGCGGCCCCCTTAATTATGTAAGGCGCCCCCCTTAATTTTAAGGGGACCGCCCCCTAATTAAGGGGACCGGCCATCTAATGGACGGGTTTACAGAATCTTTTCTGCTTTTTAGCCCACTTCAACCTACATTTCCCATTTTTCACCAACACATTTTGTCCTAATCCTCCAAACAAACCTTATCCATCCTTAAACACACAAATCCTACATTATAAATATCCCCAATCCTCAAAACTCTCCACTCATTCCATCATGAACTCTCCAAACAAACCAAAATCAAAAGCCTCAAGGCTAGCAAGGATGACGGAAAAACCCGTTTGGCGAAGAAAAAGCCCTCGAAACAAATCCATCACCATTAATGAAGTTGGAAGTCATTCCACACCCCCAACTTCTTACTTCCCAAACTTTGCATCAAACCAACAAGGTCATTCATTTGATCCTCTCTACAAACCATACAACATTGGTCAAACATCTTCCTTCAAACCAAACTACACATCCCAACCTCCAACCACTTATAATGATCCATACAAGTTTGATCAACCATCAAACTACAATTCCAACTACACAAACCCAACTCTTCCATACCAAACCTATGATCCTCTCCACATTGCCACGGAAAAACAAAAATTCCGTGATGAAATTAACCAAATCCATGATCTTAGTGATCTCCTTGCTATGCATCTTGCACAACGCAACAAAGGGCAACCCCCATCATCACCCTATGCTAATTGCCTTCCCCACTCTCTCAACTTGGATCAAGTTACTAACCACACTCACTTTTGCCCTTGTTGCATATTCCTTCAAAAACAAATCCTCTACTTGAGTGAAGATATTTCTTGGATTGAATATCTTCTCACTCGTAATCATCCTATACCACCCTTAACACGATACAACATCGTGAGATCCACCTCTTCCGCTCCATACAACACCCCATATCCACCTCAATCAAACATCTAAGCTCCATGCTTATGTTTTCCTTCAAGCAAATAAAACAAATCAACCATGGGTTGCAAGCAAGTCCAAGTGCTCTCTTAGGCAATATAGGACTATATCTTTTATTTTGTTTTATTGTAATCAATATGCTACAAGCATATTGAATGTTGTTATGCTAATTATTTCTATCATGCTTGAATGAATCTATTTTTATTTGCATAATTGTTGTTTTTGCATATATATGTGTGTTGTTCTCTTCAAAATATTTTTGTAGCCAAGATTCCAATTGCTCGTTCCCTTTGTGCTCTCAAACGAGGGGGAGCATACATCAAGGGGGAGTTCTCTACCCGTTTAAACTTCTTTCACGAAGATTATTCGGCCTAACCTTTTTGATTTTACAAAAAGGGGGAGAAGAGAAATGGTAAACTCTATAATACTTGTCTAATAACAAGTTTTAAATCTTTTGAGTTTAAGGTTTTGTAATAATCAAAAAGGGGGAGATTGTTGACATAAATAATGCCTAAAAACATTATTAAGTTTTTATCAATATCTCTATGTTTTGATCATTACAAAATATAACCTCAAAGAACTAAAACTTATGACATAAACAAGTATTTGGTGATTAATATTTCTCTTTACATCCAAATCACTTAAGGTATGAATAAACAGAGTGTTTAGTGCAATGTATGATCAAAGGGGTATTTAATTAACTAATACAAAGTTTATTTAATTATATAATCTTATTATATATTTTTGAAAAACACTTTTGGTAATAAGGAAAAATGTTTTAATCATACTAAATATATGATTTCAAATATTTAACCAAAATCAGTTAGTTTTTCACCAAATAAACTTTCCCTACTAAAAGACAAAGTTTCTGGCCGTTTCAGCTGGGCGGCCCCCTTAATTATAAAGGGCGGTCCCCTTAAATTTAAGGGGACCGGCCATGATTTAAGGGGACCGGCCACGCTCCTCTGTCAGAAACTTTTGCCTATAAATACCTCCTTAAACCTGGATTTTTTCCCCACCTTTTGCACTCCAGAACTTTCTGTTCTAGATCTCCATTTCCAATCTATAAATCCTTTGATCATACATTCTTAAATCTTTGTTTCAAAGTGATCCATACATAATCCATTCAAGTGCAAGAGAAGAATACTTCTATCCCTCAAGACAAGAAGTATTACAACTAGTTGTGATCTCCACATCTAAGTTGTTTGAGCATCATCATTGATTATTATTTCATAGTGTGATTAGTTGTGAATATTTGTTAGAGAATAGTTGTGAAAAAGATAAGTTAGGAAGAAGATTGGTGTGTAGAAGAATTGGTGTGTAGAAGTATTGGTGTGTAGAAGATTGGTGTGTAGATTAATGGTGTGTAGAAGATAGGTGTGAAAGAAGTGGTGTGATTAAGTAGTGAATTGGTGTGTAGTAGTTGTGATCTAGGTGTGAAGATATTGTGGTGTGTAAATTGGTGTGTAAGGTTTTCTCCGCCATAAGGGAGCTTGTTGATATAGTGAAGAAAACTCTCGAGTTAGGTGCTCGGGGAGTGGAGTAGGGCAAGGAAGGTGCCTTGTAGCCGAACCACTATAAATCGCTTGTCTCTCGGTTTGATCTTTCCATCTTTTACTTATTTCATTACTTACATAATTATTGCTTCATAGTATATATACTTAGTGTTGTTCATATTGTGTATAACTTGATTTCATATACCATTGAATCTATATTTTATAAATCAACGAAAACTTTTAAACAATTTGTTTTATAACAATTAAAACGACGTAAAACTATTCAACCCCCCTTCTAGTTTTCCACACGTTCTTAAGAATCCCCTCCCAAGAATGAGAGGAACTCTTGGATCTGCATCGAAATCAACAACGACAAAGTCTGCCGGAAAATGGAATTTTCCCACTCTTACAAATTCGTCCTCGGCAATACCAAGGGGATGTGAAATTGAACGGTCTGCAAGCTTGAGAGTCATGCATGTGGGACTAAGTGCCTGAAGAGAGAGCTTTTTCCAAACTGAGTGGGGCATTAAGTTGATGCTTGCACCAAGATCGGCCAAGACAAAACACTCAACCATCCCCGAGAAAATACATGGTATTAAAAATCTCCCGGGGTCTCCTAGCTTCTCGGGAAGCTGTTTCAACAGAACTGCAGAGCAGTTTTCATTGAGTGGAGTTCGTGCCATCTCAAACAGTTTTTCTTTATTGCTCAACAGGTTTTTGATTTTCGATGCGAATTTGGGCATTAAAAAAAGAGCATCCGCAAAACTAATATCAAAGTGTAGTTGTTGGAAAATTTGAAAAAATTTATCCATCTGATGATTAGCTTTGTCACGGAGCTTCTGGTCTTGCAATCGTGAGGGATATGGAATTGTTGGTTTTGGGTTGGCTTTTGGATTTTCAACAGGACCTTCGGTAGTTTCAAACACGACTCTTTTAGGAGGGGTCGGGACCGGGATAACTGGAGGAGGGATGTCATTGGTACCTCCGTTATTAGTAGGAAGTACCGTATCCGTAGTATCCTCAGTTTCACATTCCTCTACCGGGATAGGAGAAGAGGTAGACGGAGTTGTGGGTCCTTGGTAAGAAACTCCACTTCTTGTGGTGATCGCCTTTACATCGCCCCTCGGATTAGCGATCGTGTTGCTAGGTAAAGTAGTACCTGAGCCCGAGGGTCGATCATTTAAAGACTTCTTCAAATCAGATATTTGACTAACCAGCATTTTGTTCAATTCATCTTGGGATTTCATAAACTGTTTTAATAACTCATCATGTGATGGTCCAGTTGAAACAATGGCTTGATTTTGGTTTGGAAAATTTTGAGCCCGATTGTTCTGGAAATTCCCATGTTGCTGGTTGTTATTACCCTGGAAGTGGTTTTGTTGTTGAAAATTACCCTGAGGGTAATTGTTCTGACCTTGATTTCGGTTATAATTCCCTTGGTTCTGATTTTGTTGAACCTGGTTTTGACCAGGGTTGAAATTTCCTTGGTTGTTAAAACCTTGGTTCATTCGGTTCTGGTTCTGATTCTGGTTAAAGTTCTGGTTTCTGTTTTGACCATTTTGGTTCTGGGACTGATTAAACCCTGGTGGTCCGATGTAGTTATTAGATCGGTAGCTCAAAAGGTTTCGATCCCCTTGCGGTTGGTAAGAATTACCTCCCGTATTATAGGAACCTTGAGCTGCGTACAAGTTTTCACGAGCCGAGCCACCGGAGGCTGGGCACTCTGTGTAAGGATGTGGACCACCGCAAGTTTCACAACTTGGGTTAACAGCTTTGACCTGATTATGATTTGTCTGATGGATACGCAAAACTGCTGTAGACAAATCATCAAGCTTTTTAGCTAGGATGGATATTTCATTGCTTGCCGGAGTGACTGACTTAAATGAGTCGTTCCTCTCAGCAGAGGAGTCCCAAAAATTATGATGGGCAGTCATGTTTTTGATTAAGTCATAGCACTCTTCAGGGGTCCTTTTCATAAAGGTGCCCCCAGCAGCAGCATTAATGGTGTCACGATGACGGAGTGTCAAACCATTATAAAAGGTATCAATAATAGTGACAAGAAGCATGTTATGATTGGGACACCGATCAATAGCAAGTTTGTAGCGTTCCCATGCCTCAAATAAGGACTCTTCGGGAAGCTGTCTGAAGTTGTTGATATCATTCCTCAGCTTTGTGACCATAGATGGTGGAAAGTATTTGGCCAGAAATTTAGTGATCATCTCATCAAAAGTGTGGATCGAATTCTTTGGAAGTCGATCGAACCAGGAAGTCGCATGATGAGTGAGTGAATAGGGAAAAGGGTACAAACGTAGGCCGTCGTCGGTGACGCCATTTTGTTTCATGCTCTGGGTGACAGTTAAAAATTTGTCGAGATGTTTGTTAGCATCTTCACCCGGCAATCCATGGAACTGACACGTATTCTGGATCTGCTGTATCATGTAGTGTTTTAATCCAAAGTCCGTGGCTCCAATAGTGAGTGGTGCAATGGGTCCACCCCTCCCTTGCATGGTAGGTTGACACAGTTCCTCCATTGTTCAGGTGTCAGGAACTGGTTCCTCCTAGGGAGGGAATGGGGGCTCGTCGTTCATTTTTGATGGTTGCTTTTCTTCAACAATACGTAACTTAGTTACGTTTTTTCCTTTATTACGCTTTGTTTGCGAACGAGTGCGCATGCACTAAAAACGGTATCAATCAAAACAAGACAGAGGCAAAATGACAGTGAACTTGAATCCAATAATCACAAATGAACAGCTCCTTTAAAAAAGGTACACTATTCACAAGGATACAATGGTAAGTTTTAAATCTTAAGTTTGGGAACTTATTATGTTCACACCCCCAGTTGGTAGGTGTTCTGCCTTGGTTTTCGGTGGTAAACTTTTATGTAATTATATTCACAGTAAAATGTTTTTGGCTTTTCGTGTATGGGTGAAAAACTTGGACAATATTTTTGGAACTGATTCGTTAACCGAAATCGTTCCTTTAAGATTACTCGCAGATTGGCGGGAGGAAATAAATGGATTCCTCTTCAGTTCGCAATTTAATGTCAGAACTTACCTTAAACCAACTGTATAGGTTGTAATCTTAAAGATAACAAAGTAATTTAACTTCACAGTTTATTTTGTTGTTTATGATTTGTTTGGTGTTTTTAACACTTCAGGAAAAGTGTTAATGAACTTTTTAAGTTTTGATTTTGATTTTCACAAAGATGGTATTTGTACAGGAGGGATTTTGAAAACCACTAAACCTAAACCGTTTTGAAATACGCAACAACCTCCCCGGCAGCGGCGCCAAATTTTGACTCCTCCTAAACCAACCAGTCAACCGGGTGCAGTTGATAGGCCCACCTAGGAGAAAGTGCAAGGTATATTAACCGTGGAAATATAGGGAAATCCCCGGGTCGTTAAGTCCCAACGAGATTGAAATTGTATTTTGAACGATTAGGGGAATGAGTGGTACTGAGGACAGTAACCAAAGATTAAGTGGGTTTGAATTACACTACTGATATTATTTGGATAACAATATAAAACAGGACAATAAACAGCTATGTATACACGTATAACTGAAATGTAAATAAATACGTATGCGTACTGAGGAAAAGGTGAGTTTTAAAGAAAAATAAACTACAGGGGTTAAAAATGAAAATTCTATAAACTTAAACTTAAAAGAAAATTAAAGTAAAAAGAAAATTATTTTTTAGATTATTTTATTATTTATTATTAATTATTTAATTAAAAACTATTTAACTATTTAATTTAAAACTAATTGAAATTAACCAAAAAATGATATATACTACAAATTAAACTAAGAACTTGCAAAAATAATTTCTAAAACTTAAAATGAACTTGAAGAAAGTATAAAAAATAAAAATAAATATTTTTGTCTTTTTATGAATTTTATATTAATTAAAAACTATTTAACTTAATTAAACTAATTAAACTATTTTAAGTTACTAATAATACTAAATTAACTTAGAAAATTATGGAAAAATTTATTAAACTATTTAACCATCATAGGAATCCTACAAAATTATAAAAACTTCTAAAAATTATATTTAGGCTAATTTACTAATTAATTATCTTTTAATTAACTTAAATCTAATTTAAATAATTAAAATAAGAAAAATGGAAAATGAACAGTAGAAATTATAAATATATTTTCTAAAAGTCTTAAATAATTTATAAAACCTAGGAAAAATATAAAATTCTAC
Organism: Artemisia argyi; assembly: GCA_030686995.1. Lineage (NCBI taxonomy): Eukaryota > Viridiplantae > Streptophyta > Magnoliopsida > Asterales > Asteraceae > Artemisia > Artemisia argyi. The sequence continues at coordinate 153,259,982 of CM060706.1, read as the reverse complement.
TGTTGTTAATTAAAATTTAAGAAAACTAATTAATTACTAATATTACCTATTTAATTATTTAAACTACTTTTAATTCTAATAAATAGTAAACTGCTTAGGAAAAATCTAAGAAAATTATTTTAAATACTTCAAGGTACTAGGAAATTAAGAAAATTATAAAAATGGAAAAGTGCTTATTATGAAGCTGAAAGGAAAATTAAATAGATAATTTCTATTAAATAGAAGCTATCACTAAAATTAAATTTGGCTTTTTCTGGTTTTTCTTTTATAGAACTATTAAAATACTTAAAATAAGAAACTTTTATAAAGAAAAATAATTTGGAAACCAAGAATAAGCACTGTGAGTGCTTATTAGATTATACAGTTGACTAAGTTTGACCACACAAAGAAATAAGCTCAAATGGAGTTATGTGGGGTCCACACTGGTATATTCTGGTTCCTATAAGTTACTTGAACTTGAATAATCTAGACTTGATGAGATAAGCTCATGGGATAAGCTAAAAAGCTATAACAAGCAACTGCTTATTGGGGTTCTGGGTCAGAAATGGGACAACCTTCAAGTGCAATTCCAAGTGGGGTCCAATGGTGCACAGGTCAAACAAAGGGTCAAAGTATGAACCCTGGTAGGAGGGGGGTTGTAAGAACAGAGATTTGGAGTGTGGGACCCACTGAGGTGGCCATAATCAACCACCAAAGTGGTGGTGGTTAGATGGTATGCTGTGTAGCAGGGGAGATGGTTGCCCTGCAACCCACTTTGAGGGGCAATTCAGTCCATAAATAAAATTCCGAAAAATATAACCAACATGGAAATCTAAAGTTCTACTGATAGATTATGCACTCAACAAATTTCAAAGCTTGAAAGCACACACAAAATTCTAAAAAAATCTTTGAATTTTTGAGATTTCTGCCTAGTATCACTTTTGACTTTTTGAGGTTTTGTGAGTTTCGACCAAAATGACTTTCAATCCCTGATTTTATGACCAAATAAGTTGAATTAAGTTATTTTAAACCTAAATTAAGCTAGAGTAATAGATTCTAAAGATGTGGTGATGATTTGGTTAATCAAAAGTCCCACAGTGGACTGTTACACATATGAGAGTAAGATTTTGACTTTGGGTGTATGAGACCAAGGTTTTATACCTTAATTAACCTAGATTTCACTACTGCAATCTAGTGAGACACAAATAAACACCAATCAACAACAAGAGCTTAGCTCACAATCTTGTTCCAAACACTCCCTTAACTATCTGATGTGGGATTTTTTCAAAGCTAACAAATGATTTTTACCAATACATGAATACAGAAGCATACACTATGATTACTTAAGCCTATCTTAACACAATTGTACAACTAATAAAAACAACAACTCAGAATTTAACAAAGTACTAAATTTTACTTGAAAATTGAAATACTAAGCAACTACTGATTTCAATAAACAACTATGCTACTTAAGATTATATTATCACTAAATTACTTTAAATAAACACATAAGAAACAGAATTAAGCAAATGAAATAATATTTAAAGGAAATGAACTTGAGAATGGGTAAATGCTTACAATATAGTGACTGTGAGCATCAATGACCAAGTACCAAGAACCCTAATTCCTCCCTGAGGATCTAAACCCAACTCCAAAGCTTCCTTATGCTTCCAAATCACTTCTGAATCCCAGAAATCAAATCCAAATCCCACAGTTGACTTTCATTGACCAATTTTGTATTTGTTGATTTTTTTAAGCTATACTGATTTGTAAGTTACTAGAAGCTTTATTGAGCTTATTAGGAGCTTATATGAGCTTATTGATCCTTATCATCCACTACAAACAACATTAGGCATTATTGAGATTTTTGATATAAAATTAATCTTGCATAAACTTAGATAGAGATACAAACTTGAAATTGATTACTTAAAAGGTTTCACAATACACTGAAAAACACTAAACAAGGTACTTGAAAGCTTAATTTTACACTGGAATTAGAAAACTAATACATTCGACATACATTTATTGAAAAATAAACTAGATAGTCTTCTCTTCTGCTTTTCTTCCTTTTATAAGCTCACTTTAGGGTTCCTTGTGAGTCTCTGAGACTATCCCATCATTCCTAAGCCATTGGATTGGACTGGATTGATCTTGGCCTTTGAATCTCCTTTTTGGCGCCAAAAGTCCTACACGTTAACTTGGGGCCAAAGTTCTGTAATTAAAAGGATTTGGGAGCTTTTGGAGGTGTCAAGGGATAATTGAGATAGTAGGCATGGGCTATGGTCAAGTTGGAAGAAAAACAAAGAAGTTTCAGTGCTACAGTGGTGGATTTGTTGGAAAATGGTGGGAATTGCATTTATTGTGGTGTGGGATAAGGTTGTGAGGTGGAAGGTGATTAGGTGGGTGAGCTGGAAGGTGATGAGGTGGTGGTAAAACCACCTGGTTTCAGGTTTCAGGCTGGGGGTGAGGGCGGTGAGCAGTGGTGGTGGTTTTGGGGGGAGGTGAGGTCAAACGGGGTTTGACCCGTTTTAAATAATAAAGGGTGCGTGGGCTGAGCATATTTTGGGCCTAGGGAAAAAATGGGCTGGGTATTGTGTTGTGTTTGGATTTGGATTAGGTTTTATTTTGGGTTAATAATAATAAGGGTCCGGTTGGTATGTGGTATTAAACAAGGACCAATTTTGTAATTTGGTGAAATTTGAGGGACTGATTTTTTCACTTTTCCAAACTACTTCCAAGGATTAAACCTGCAATAAAACTATAACACAAGGACAAAAGATGTAATTTTTCCATTTTTAATACCCAGGGACCTTTTCTGCCAATTTCTCAAACTCCAGGGACCATTTATGTAATTTTGGATTTTTAAGGGACTAAAGATGTAATTTCCCAAAATGTTATCAAAAGGACCAATTATGCTATTTAAGAATAGTTCAAGGTTTATTTTTCTTATTTTTCCATTTTCAAAACCTTAAGGACTAATTTTGATATTTTTGAAACTTGAGGGACTAAAGTTGTCATTTTGCAATTTTTAACTTTAAACGACTATACTTGACAACTTATGAATCCCTAAGGACCTTTGATGATATTTTTCATGTTTTGATTCACCAGGGACTAGTTTTGACAACTTTTGAAACTTGAGGGACTGAAACTGCCAATTATGCAAACTTTGTACGTTTTTCATCTGTTTTTGATTATTTTCCATTTGAAACATATAAAACACACTTCTAAGATATTTTCAGTATTTTGATGCATATTTGAGTATTTTTGGATGTTTTGGCAGTTCAGATTGGTATAAAATGATGAGTATTTAGACACTCATCAGTGTGCCCTAATTTCTTATTGTTATGCTGTTAAAGTAATTTTGTAATGTCTTTTTAATATTAATGAAAGTTTTTTTGGTTTAATTCACTTGTTTCCTTATTTACTTATTTCCTATTAAAACTGCTTATTACTTATAAGTTGTTTCAGCTTATTGTTGTTCTTCTTATTGTTCATTTACATTCAGTCTTTACTTTCAAGTATTATTTACTTATTGTTGTTTATTGGTTACTTAAATTAAAAAAAATACAAAAAAATCAGAAAACCTTTAAAAAAAATTATATATACAAAGTACTTATTTACAAAAGCTTCAATAAGCTTTATATTTGTTTCATAAGTTTCATTTTAGCTTCCTATAGCTTCTGTGATACTTATTTTGGCACCAAAGTTCTCAAATCTCAAATTCACAAGAAAGTCAACTGCTTATTTATAAGCTGCTTGACCAAAGAAGGAGGTGTAATAAGATAAGTTGAGTGAGATTGGGAAGTCCTCAACCTATCTAAAGATAGGCTACATTGGAAAACCCCTTGTTAATGCTAGGGGTATTCTTGCAAGTTTGCTTCAATTTTTGTTCCACTCAAATTATAGAATAGATCTGATATATTGCTAGTATCTACTTATTTTGTTGTTATTTGGATATATTGGATCTGATTTGATGCTTATTGTTCATTGTTGGTTCATTATTTAGAAGTTGGATATTGACTGTGTTGTTTCTTTTGGATCTGAAATCTGATATTGGAGTTGTTATTGTTGTTTGTTGTTGTTCATCTGATGTTCCTAGATCATATTTGACTGATATTGATGGTTTGTGGTTGAGTTTGAGGATTGGATATGGTATTGATAGTGTAAGGCAGTTAATTAAGGACTGTTTGGATCTGGTCTTATCTTGATGTTCTAGTTGTTATTTTGATGTGTCTTCTGCATTGTTAGACACTTACAGGTTAATTTAGGATTGTTATTGCATAGTATTGATAGCTTGTTCATAAATAAGTCAACACTCAACCATTATCCAAATTCTGTCAACCAAGTTTTTTTTTTAGCAGCTATAATTTTGCATATCGTTAGGTTTAGAGTTTATCTAGGGTAATTAAGTAGGTAAACATTTTAATACAACACTTAGGATTATATTTAAGCAGTACAAATTCAAGTTGGTCAAAGCTTAGGTGCAAAAATTAAGTCAAACCTGCAGCCCCCATAGGTTCATGAACTGCTGATCTCAGGGTAATTTAGGTATTCAAATCTGTTTGGAAGTATTACTTTTCAGTTTATTTGGCATCTCAGTAGTTCAACTAATGGTTTGCCCCCATAAGCTCTGCCTTATCAGCTTATTCTCACTAGTCATTGAGCTTATCAAGTAGTAAGGTTCAAATCAACATCTGTTTTTACATCTAGGCCTGCTAGTGTGGTTTTGTGGGTGTATTCTGAGATTTATTGTTCAAATTAGTTCATTTGTGCTTATAATTGCTTGTTTCACTGTTTTGGACCCATTGCTTATATCTGTTGCTTATTTCTTAATCATATAAGTGCTTATTTGATCTGTTTGTACCCACAACTTGTGCTTCTGAGTACTTTTGGTCGAATACTGTTCATTTAAGCTTATTTAAGTCTAAAATACTTCTGGTCAAAGTTTTGGTCAAACAGTGCTTATCAATAAGCACTTCTTAATAAGCAGTTTTAAGCCATTAAGCAGTTCCAATGCTTATTTTTCAATTTTGATATTTTTCCTAGTTTCAAAATATTATTTTAGATTTTCCCTGAAATTTTCATATTTTTCTGAGTTGATTTGCTATTTTTCTTATTTAATTTTCATTTTCAATCATTTTTTATTACTTTTTAATTACTAAAAAATAAAAAAAAATCAGAAAAAGCCAAGAAAAATCCAAAAATATTTTTTTAAATTTATTTTCATTTATTTTAGAATTTTAGAAATTTAATTTGCATTTTTCCCATTTATTTTGCATTTTCTTTTAATTTTTAATTAGTTAAATAGTTTTTAATTCATAAAAAATAAATAAAAAGTCAAAAAAATATTTTTCTTTTTCTCAAAATTTTCTTTTATCATTTTTGATTTTTGAAAATTATTTCCAAGTTCGTAGGAGTCGTGTAGCTTAAAAGTCGCATTTTATTTCGTACGTTAGCGTTTATTTTACGTTTTAGCGTACGGTTTCGATTTTACGTTACGTTTCTAGTTGCCTTACTTGAATTACGTGTTTAAGTGATTATTTGTGCTTCATTTACTATCTCATTAGTATAATCTCATTCAAATCACTTTTTACCACTTTCACGACACGTTTCACGAATCAGGAATTCGAAATTCCATTCATTCTTCACACGGACTACGACCTCGGGTTATCCGTATTTCTTTGCGGATCTCTTGAGTAATATTTATACTATACTATACTATAACTTGATTTTCATGAATCAGCAGCAAACAAGAAATTCTCACATGTGAAAGTTTCAAAATGCGTTAGATGACCATTTAGATACTTGCAACTTGGGTTAGTCCTCGTAACAATATGTTTATATGTGTATATGTTTGTCCAATTTAATTAGATTTTATAAAGATTATCCCTTTATGACTTTTATAGACCGAATGATGAGCAAGAGCAATACTATATATGTATATATTCATATGAGCATTATTATAACATAACACAAGCATTTTATTTCATAGAAGAAACATGGGTCATACAACCAATTAAGTAACAACACTTACATCCTAGAACTCCTAGGAAAAACTACAACATCTTATGAATAGATCTCAAAACTCAAGAGAGTCCATTGTGAAAGATTCTTCCATTGGGGTCACATCATCAACTTCAATCATTCTAGATTGATCATTTGGGTACTTGCTCTTAATGTGGTCAAAGATGTGTGACAAGAGTCTAGCATATGGAAGTGGCTCCTTATTGTAGTCCAAAGCTTCCATTCTTTTTGCTATAAAGTAAGCAAAGTTGAATGAAGTCCCAGTCATAATACAATAGAGCATGTACCCAACAACGATGGGTAACTTCTCTTGAGGTTCCACCTCCATAAACACATTCTTCAACAAGACCTCCGCCCAAGGCATCAATTTGACGAGAAGTTGATATTTGTTCCAATGTTCGAATGGAGCCTTCTCACAATGGTAGTAGGGTTGTAGAATAGTATTTTGAATGATGACGGCATGAATTGGGAGCTCTAGAGCATAAGTGCTCGGATGATAGTGCCTTATATTCATGAAGTCCTCCGTCTTGATGGACCTTGTATAGAACAAGTTCCCTTTAGAACACACATTCAAAACCTTTCCCAACTTTCTTAAGCTCCATGCACACCCATGCCCATACATACGAAAATTGAGAGTGAGTGAAGGTTGATCTAGATAGAACCTAGCATAAATGCCTAGGATAAATTTCGATGGGTAGGTCACGTACTAAGGAGAAGGCTTTAGCTTGGATGAATGGTTTTCTTATATCGGTGGCACATATGAAATTTTTGTCGCATTTACGACCTTCACGAAATTCACGGTACTCAAACGGTTCGTACACGATAGTTTCGTTTGACTCGTCAACACGTTTCATGAAAAACTTAGTTGTCATTTTTGAAGAGAAGATAAGTGTATTTAAGAAAGATGAAGGTTGTGATGAGGATATATGATACAAAATCACTCCTTTTATTGCCAATTAGTATGAATTAGGTATGGTTAAGGAAGATCTATAGTCCAAAGGATAATCATGCTTAGTACTAAGATTCCTAGTACAAGGTGAGTTGAAAGAAAGTGGTGTATGGGGAAGATAATTATTCTTGTATGACATGAGTGATTAGGATTGAGTTAGTTATGAGTTTGGTTGGATTTGGATGCTCATGTTAGATCCTATGGTAGTTGCATGCATTCTTTACAAAAGAAATGCATGAATTAATCATAGTTGATGAGTGAAGATCAAATATCATCAAGTTCATTGAAAATGACTTTGTTGAGCACAATTTTGAACCAACAATACTCAAGACATGAATCAAGTGCGAGTATTTTATGTACATCATTTCGAGAGCATGGTTGTTTTGTGTAAAGATGACAATTGTATTAAATTTGGTTACACAAGCTAGATCCTATAAACCATCACACATTGTATAGAGAGTCATTGTACAGTGATAGATATCTCCGGTTTATAGTTTGATGTGTAATATGTCGACCTAAATAATCCTTATATGTTCACTAGTACAAAAAATGGATTTCGTCACACATGCTGTTTTTCGAACGGCCACACAGTCAGATTTTTATGTGACTAAATATACCAGAATAAAATAAACAGCCACACTTGATCCGACTTGTGTGACCATTTCGGGATTACATCTGAGGCTACAGCCACACATTTGAATATTTTCGTGACTAGAGGTATCTAGTAAAACTTGTTTTGATTATTTAGTTACTTATAATTTAGGACGTGTGACAGATACAAATAAGTTTGAAACATTAGTCACACTATATATATACATATGTGACAAATATATGTCACACAATTGAACAGTGTGACCAAAACCCATATATAGTCACATGAAGTAATTGTATATGTGGCTAAATCATATACTCAAGTTTGTCACACATTATTTAAATGTGACTGCTAGTTTTTTTTTTTGAAAATTTAGCCACATATGAATAAAATGTGTGACAACTAAAAAAAGTAAGTTTGAAGCATTAGTCACGATATGCATTTAAAAGTGACAAATATTTGTCACACACTTGAACAGTGTGACCAAATGTGATATATGGTATAAAAAGTTTTTCCCAAAATTTTGGTCCTCCCTCTAAATATTTTCATTATATCCCGCCCTAATTTTCCCAAAAATCAAAATCACAGTTTTGAATCCCTCTCTCCAACCTTTCATATGTTCTCAGATCTCACATCCATCTTTATCTTTTTTCCCCAAAATCAAATTGTCCCGCCATATTTTGAGTATCAATTGAACAAAAACCCTAACATTAATAAGTCAGCCGTTCTCTTATCATTCTTCTAATAAAAAAACTACCGCCACTGCTTCTACAATCTCTGTGATACCGTCTCCATTGTGATACCTTATATTCAAGAAGGTCAGTCTGTATTTCATTAATTTAATTCTATTTCTATGGTTGTTAGTCAATTGAATGTTTCTTAGATCTATTTATAAGGGTTTTCAAGTCGACGACACACCAAGATGAAGTATCCCATCGTCTTCGTTGCCACCACACTCGCCGGAGCTAAAAGTCTCAGGCCATAGGATAGAAGATCTGCACAATTTTGCTCTTAATTTATGTGTATTTAGGTATATCTTTTTGCTCTTACTGTTTTCATTTTGATAATTTGTTCAGACACCTCCTAAATGCCATGTAATTCTGCTTCAGGTGTTACTAGGGATGAACCCGCCACAAAGATAGATGGTTCCACTAGAAACACCTTGCTAATCGCCTTCATTATTCTCTCCGTGTAAGTGGAAGTACCATATTTCAGCCATATATAATTATGTGTCAAGTAAATGTTTGTCTCTTGGTTACTTGAATGTTTCCAGCTAAAACATTTTAATGGATGGCAAAGGGGCGGGTCAAAATGGGTTATGTTCATTACAACTAGGTCAAAATGGCAAAAGGGTTGTCAATTATATTTTGTCTAATTTTACTAATACTTAATGTAGATAAAATAAATTGTCTAAATAATCGATTTAGTAGGCTGCACACCTGAACACCGCTGCAAAATTCAAACCATTTGGCCTGTTGGAGTTGAGAGTAATATTCTGATGCTCATTGGGTTTTCAGGTGAAATGTGTCGAAGTGTTGAAGGAGTTGAGAGTAATATTCTAGTGGTCAATAATCAACAAGAGAGACAATTGGGAGAGTTGCAAATGGTCCTGTTGGCCTGTTGCTAAGAAAGCTCTCAAGGCATATTCAGGAATTGAGGCGTCTAATTGATGAGTTTTATGGGAAATTAGTGATCTTAATGAATATGTCTTATTGTGATTGGTGTTATTATAGTAATTAGGATGTTAATAATGTAACACAATGACACAATGCGTTTTGGGAACAGCCGTGGCCAGATCCCATGAAAACTCAGTAGTTAATCATCTACGGGTGAGGAGTAGTACTAGGTAGACAATATTGCTGTCGTTTTTTAGGATTTTGCTGAAACACGGAGTATTTATTTTTTAATACAAATGAAGGAAAAGGAAATTGGTTTATTGCTTTTAGGGGTTTGATTGTTATTGGTTAAATTTTCATGTTATGTTTAAGTGATATGTTTATTTTGAATACAAATGAAGGAAAAGAAGTAGTGAAGATGGAAGCTAACTGATGCAACTAGCGAGGTGATCGCCCCAACACCAGCCAAACCCAAATACATGTAAAAATCTTTTGTAGTGTTTATATTTGATAGGAATCAGGTAAGGATAGTCAGATAAGAAGAAGAATCACATCAAAGGACTTCTTGTTTCAGCAACTGTCTGTAAACCTCAATATTTGATTCGTTTACTTCAGGTTATCATATGGTTTGTGCTTGAGATTATTGCGTTATTCATCATCTATGTAACTAATTTGGACTTTGTTTATGCAGACCAAATTGCGTATTGGTTTAGCAGAGCAAACTCTTTTGACTGCTCTTGGTCATGCCATCTTCTATATTGAGAAGCATCCATCACCTCCCGCAAACACGGATTCACCTCTTGACGAGGTCAGTTGACATTCGCTATATAACATCTTAGCTTATCTTAAGGAATTTGGAGAATGGAATTGTTTGTATGTTTATTAGAAGCATGAGTGAATCTAGTGAGTAATTATATAGTCATATAATATGAGCATAATATACAAATATTTATGTAAAGGCAACTTCAAAGAATCAGAGCTATCTGTTATACCCACACACTGGCCTAATCCATGTGGAATGTTTGCTGGATATTAAATTAGGTCGATAGTTTTTCTTTCCGCATCATGAAGTAACTATGTGTTTAGCGCCTTAGTAATAATTTAGGGATTACTGATACAATCTTTCTAAGGAGGTTTGTAAGCATTAGAAATTGACTTTGGTGGACTGTCAAAATGTTCAACTGGTTGTCTTTTTTAGCTATATTTACTTTGAATACCTGACCCATTTTAGATTAAACACTACCCAAGTAGACCAATTCTCAAGTGAATGGGTAAAAAAAGGCACCTTTTCTATTTTCTTGAGCTTTCTTTCATTACTATGTGAAAGCCAAAATGAAGACATCTTTACTCTTTATATCGGGGTCTGTAAACTGTTGTTTCTGAAGGAGGTGGGTAAACGCATCCTGTAGTGGTTCTGCATGCGTTTCACTTTATATTCTGTTGAATTTCTTTGGGTCTTTGGGAACACGAAAAGGTAAATAACCTATTTTTTTTATGTGTTTCAAATGAAAAGGTAGTAGTTATTAGCAAATTGCACATGTGTTTAGTTATGACACTCACAACTACAGGAGGCAGAGGGATTGGGTTTAGAAGGAATGTATCTTTTTTTAGCTAGACTTCCCGCATTGCTGCAGTTATAAAGACAATACACAAATGGCTAATCAGTTTTACTTTACACAGATACATTACTTGGAGGATCGCACAGTTCAGATATATAGTAGAAACGCTGAAAGAATACTGAAAAATTCCCTGATGCCGTTGTTGCTGCTTCAAGGTACTTTTTAACAATCGATGCCTCATCTATATGATGTCTTATCACTCTTTTTCTGATTTCTAATACATTTGCATTTCATTTTGCAGACTTAAAAAAAAAACAAATGTAACATCATATGTTCTGGATTGTGAACTGGTTCCATATGACCACAATAAACAAAAAATTATCCCATTCTAGGTTACCTTTTTTCTTATTATCTTAAATTGTTTTAGATACATGATTTCTTTTCCATGGATGGACCCGTTACAGCTTCTGCGTTTCATTCAAATCTGACGTTTGTGCTATTGATCTTAAATAGATTTTAAGCACACGTGCTCGCAAGAATGCTGTCATGAGTAAGATAAAGGTTGAATTATACATTTATGCATTTGATTTGTTATACCTAAACGGACAACAGCTTTTACAGGAACAACTTTGTACTCGTAGAGAGGTGAGGATTCAAAACTATGGATATATTACCTCGTTATGAATTATTAGTTGTTAGACAATAAAGTTGTAATGAACTAACACGATTAACAAGAAATGAAAAGTAAATTGGATAGTTTGATTAGTTATCAGGAATCGATTTAATTGTTATTAAACAAAGTGAGATACTGTATGAAACCCCTAGATCAATCCTAATTATGCTAAGTGTAATTCAGTTAGTTTTGGCTGGAGATTCGGTTTGGCCACATGTGCCTCTCACAGGTTAAATCTTTAGATGGTTCGTAGCAAAAGCTTGTTTTCGGGAATGTGTAGGTTGTTAGCTCGAGATAATGGCCATTGGTTTCTCGCTACAGGGCATCTGTCCATGCTCAATCTGCCCGTGTTGAGATGATTGATGGTTTATTTAAAATTGTGTCAGCAATCAAAGACGAAAGAATGATCAGGTCCAGTTTATATTCTTTTCCAATTATAAACATTTACAAATCTCTTGAAACTTTAGCTTTAAATCATTGTTACAAACTAATATTGTTTGTGATTACAGAGAACTGTTGGATGACTACTATACAAGTACCACCTTTCAACTGAAACCACAGCATATTATCATTTTTAGGGATGGAGTAACTGCGAGTCAGTTCAACTAGGTGCTAAATATAGAGCTTGAGCAGATCATGCAGGTTAGAACACTTAATACAGGAACTTCACTGTCTTATTGATTTGATAATTAAATCATGCAGGTTAGAACACTTAATATAGGAGCTTGAGCAGTTATATACATTCCATCTTTCATGAATCAGGGATGCCACGAGAAGAATTTTAAGAAAAAAAAAACAAGATGGTTACTTCCCATTCTGCAAATAACTTCAGTTACTTTCATGAATCAGAGAAAAGATAAAAAGGTTGGATGAAGAACATGAAGCCCTCGTTGAAACTACTAGTGTATTAGTGACAACTGTTAGTACTGCTAGTTTATTAGTTAGAACTGTTAGTTATAAGTTAGTACTGTTGGTTCATATAGTTACTACTGCTTATATGATATGTATTAGTGGTTCAGTTATATACATTCCAGTTTTATTGTTTTTGAATTTGTTTTGATATATATTTGAATTTGTTTTGATATATATTGATTTTTTAAATATGACTAAAAGATGCATACAGTCACATTTATTAACACGTTCAGTCACTGTTTGTTTAATTCGTTGTGTGACTAAATATTACAAAAGGCCACACACAAAAAATCATGTAGCAATTGCATGACCAATAGTCACACAAAATATACATTTCTTCACTTTAAATAACATATGGTCACACTTATTAACATTTTTGGTCACTTTATGTTTAATTGTATGTGACTAAATACCCAAAACAAAGATGCTTTGTGTGACTAAATATTACAAAAAGCCACACAAACATAAAATTCAAGTGACCATTGGATGAACAATAGTCACACAAAATGCACATTTCTTCACTTTAAATAGCATATGGTCACACTTATTCACAATTTTGGCCACCTTTTTTTAAAATTGTATGTGTCTAACTAAAAAAAAAAAAAACAATACCTGTTGTGTGACTAAATCATCACAAACGTTACATTTATTATATATTCATGTGGCCACAGGACGGAAAATAGTCACACATAATACACATTTACTTGAATAAATCATCTCAAATGTCACATATATTATATATTTATGTGGCCAAACGACGAACAATAGTTACTCTCAAAAAACATTCGTGTGACTACAAAGTGTTTACGGTCACTGATAATGACTAATCCAACAAAACTGGTGCCTAATTTGTCACACATATTTGGGGTTTTGGTCATTCTTTTTCGATGGAAAAGGTCACGAACTCAACAATGTGACCATATGCCACCTACGGTGGCGGGACCTTTAGTGACACACAACGAAAAAAACGTGTGTGACTATATGCATATCGTTACACATTTTTGGCGTGACCAATAGCATTTTTGTACCAGTGGTTGTTTGCAACAGCATTATAGGTTTCCAAGATCTTGAGTGAGATGTTTAGTTTATTTGGTCTATTCATTGGGTACTTTAGTTTGTTATGCAATACCATACCGAATTGGATTCATAGGAATTCTCTTCAACTATGTAAGTAGTTTGTATGTTTGCACAAAATCTTTTCATTTCTCTTCTTTCCTAAACACAAAGCATGCCATATTCACATAAATTGAACAAGTAGATATAGATGCACATCCTTCAATACGATTGTGAGTCGTAGTTCGAAGTTTTATCCAATCTTGATAATTTAACACAAATGACTTTCAATCTTATTAAGTGTTAATAAGATATTTTTATGTTAAATTTTCTTGTTCATTGCACATAATATAGACAAGTAGAATCTTGGATATTATCAATCATTGTTTGAATAATGAGTTGATACATATCTTTCCTCTTGGAAGACATTTATTTGGGCTTCTATTCATGCCTCCATATAAGCCTTAATCATGTAAACACATAAGCTCTAATAGCACCTAAAAGGCTTATAGACATTCCATTTTGGCTTAAAGATTGTTCTCCTAAGATGCATGTTTTAACATCAAAACCTATCCCAAAGCAATTTGGACTCTTGAAAAATGTCATGCCAAAAACCTAATCTTCTTTGTTTTGTGACCTAAGAGTCCTTTTATTCAAGTCACCAATGACTTGTTGTATAGAATGACCCCTTGCTTCTCTCACTTCCTTAGGATTGCCTTCATCCGAAACATTAACTTGTAATGTCGGTGACCTTTCTTGATCTTGAACTATAGGTTCATTGATCACATCATCTTCTACCGAAGGAGATGATTTAGGCTCGGGCATGCTCTCATCAAAGGTCACATTGAGAGATTCCTCAATCCTCATTGTTTATTTGTTAAGCACTATGTATGCTTTACAAGTTTGAGAGTATCCTAGGAACACACCTTCATACTACTTTGGGTCGAATTTGTTAAGATATTATTTGGTGTTAAGTGTAAATACTTTGCAACCAAATACTCTAAAATACTGTAAGGAAGGCTTCCTATTTCTAAGTATTTCATATGGAGTTTTATTAATGACCTTTCTTATATGAACTCTATTAAAGATATAACATGGGGTATCTAGGGCATGACACCAAAACTTTTGTGGGATGGATTGCTCGTCAAGCATTGTACGACTCATCTTTCTTAACTTACGATGTGTTCTTTCAACAATCTCAAGCGATTGAGAAGTGAACGGGCCCGATAAGTTATAAGATATTCCATGTTGTTCACAAAAGGTTTCAAATTGCATTTTATCAAATTCACTACTATGATTTGTTTTGATTGAGACAATTGAACAATCAAGTAGTTTTTCAAGTTTCTTTCTTAAAATGTTAAATTTATTCAAGACTCCATCCTTGTTTTCTAAGAATAATATCCAAGTGTAATTTGAATAATCATCTATAATCATTAAAGTGTAGAAGTTTCCTCCATAACTTTGGATCGGAGATGGACCATACAAATCCAAATGAATCAACTCTAAAACCCTATTAGTTGTCACTACCTTTTTATTCCTATTATTAGTTTGTCCTTGACTCCCTAGACATGTATCACAATAATGCCTTTCAAAACTTAACAATGGTAAATTGCTTACTAGCTTGTCGGCAAGACCTAACTTCCTAAGCCGAGGCGTTGGGTTATTTACCATGTTTGAAATGCATATATTGTTACAAATAATCTATTCCCTATTAGTTCTCACTACCTTTTTATTCCTATTATTAGTTTGTCCTTGACTCCCTAGACACGTATCACAATAATGCCTTTCAAAACTTAACAATGGTAAATTGCTTACTAGCTTGTCGGCAAGATCTAACTTCCTAAGCCGAGCCGTTGGGTTATTTACCATGTTTGAAATGCATATATTGTTACAAATAATCTATGATTAAAAGGTGTACAAGTTTTTTCGCCTACGACCTTTGGCTAGTATATTACCGTTCTTACTAATGATGCAATTTACATTGGTAAACATAATACTACAATCATCATCATTTAGATTACTTGTACTACAACACTTAAGGTCTAGATTACTACTATGCTCATCATTGGTAAATTCTATAAAATCATTAAGAGTATTATTATGAATGTTTGCACAAGGATTTTGAGGAAAGAAAGGTTTAGCAAAAACATTTAGTGATGATCCTTTTTCACTCAGACTACTGGCGCGTTGATCCCGCGTTGACGCGTCAGACAGCGCGCCAGGATCGACAATTATTGATTTATGACCTTCTTTTACAAACACAGTGGATTTGTTTTGACTCATAAAAGTATTTTTATCATTTTCAGAAAAGCCAAGACCTCCCTTTTCATGGAAGGGTTTTTGTTCACTTAATATTTTGTTTAAGTCTATGCTACTTTTCTCAAATTAAATTAGTATCAATTTATTTTCAAGTTTACTAATTTCTTTCTTGAGTTCATGTTTATCCATTTCGTGTTTTTCAATATCTCTCAAATTGTTTTCATTAAGTTTAATTAATTCTTCATATTCCTTTTGCAATTTACGAATATCTAGATTATTATCAGACGAGGAAGGATTAGATGATACCTCAAGAGCTTTGATACGTGGGAATCGCACCAGGATTTACCTCTCGAGGGATCTCGAGAAGCTTACAACCCCCACCAGGCAGTATACTTGATCGTTGTAGTATAGTATAGTGACAAGTATCGGGGGATTGATCATTCAACTCAGGAATAATGTCGCTAGGATTAGAAAGTCTCCTAAACTAAGTCTAGAGGTGGGGGATGATTCTTTTTGTATTTTTTATATTTCATAAAAGCAATTAAAATCTCGGGTTTTTGAAAGAATGGGCGGAATTAGTTGCTAGCCAACTAAACCAAATTAACTAAAGATGCAATCAAAATAAAATTGCAGAAATGAAAATAAATCTAATTATACTAGTGGTGTAAACAATGATAGGGAAAGTTGTGTTTACTTAGGTTTCATTACTCCCTAGATATCTTTTACAGGTTGATAGCTTGTTACAATTGCATGGATGACGGGTCGTATTCCTTAATACTAGTCGTAGGGCCGTGTACAATATTCCCTAACTCTATAGGATCCTACTTCACTCCTATGTCGAGCCGTTAGAAGCTCCTAACATGGGATCATTAGAATTCTCCTACGCATTAAATACAACCTAATATCGTAGTACACCTCCGATCATGTTTCTTAAGACGTTCAAGCATGTTACCAATGGAAGTCTGCCAGTTTTCTTAAGCCTAACATCGAATACAATCATCCGTAACAACTATAAACAAACAATCAACCCATAATTAACATCTAGGTTTCACTACATCTAATCAAACACAAAAGAGATCTAGCCGAGCATGTTAAATTGAAGACAAGTGTAAGATATATTCAAGCAACACATAGACATATTGATTGAATTGGAAGAGTACTTATCTCAAATTGACATGAAAAGTTCAAAGGGTTGAAACCCTTGAAAAAGCTAGAAAAATTCGTCCTAGGGGTTTTCCCTCAAAGTTGCACACTAATTAATGAAATTTGGAAAACTATATATAGATAATACAGGGTGACGCCTGTGTAAACATGTGACGCCGTCAACTCGCCACCCATAATGAAATCGGATTGCCTAGATCCACTTTTGACGCCGTCATGTGTGATTTTGCTCTGGGCCGTCACTAATTCTTGGACCATGACGGCCTTGGGTGACGCCGTCATCTCCTTAGTACAAAACTTTCTGGATCGTCACGTGTATCATCCACTTCCACCTCTTGTATTACTCTTGACGCCGTCATGTAGAAGCTTGTGACGCCGTCAGGTACTGTTCCCAGCAAGGAAAATTAAAACTTTGCCGTTTTCTTCACTTTTATGCTCCAAAAACGTCCAAAATGCTTCCTTTTCCAGATTTCACTCCAAAAGTACCTAAAATGACAAAAGGAACGATTTAGGGCAATATTTGATCAAATAAATTCGAATTCGGGCTTAAATGACACCTTAAAAATGGTTCATTTTTCGCCTCATCAAGCTTCAAGTGTCGTGAGGCAAGTGACTTCTCCATGCGAATGATCTTCATCATTACCATCTCTCCAAACCGCTCCAACAAGTGCCATCTCTTGATTATTGCAATCTCCTTGTTCATCATATCTACTCGATCGCATTGTGGACGCAATGGCTTCTTCTTCTACTTCTTCGTCTTTAACAAAGCTAATATTTTGATTACTAGAGTGTCTTCTAGTAACTTCATCCTTTAGATCAAGTGAATTGATCTCTTCTTCGGTGATGACTCTAATGTTATCTAGAAATTCTTCATAAGTATGAAGATCATCAATTATCTTCTCAAAAGATAACTGTCCCAAACTTCTTGTTTCTTCAACCTCCGCTTCTTCAAGTTGCCAATTCTTGAATTGTGTGGTATCATGATGAACAAAAAGAAGTAAGTCCCAAATCTCCTTTGCGGTCTTGTACATGCACACCCTCTCAATCTCCTCTTGAAGTAGGGCATCATATATCATCCTTTTGGCTTGATCATTCTTGTCAGCCATCTTCTTTTCCTTATGATCAAAATAACCATTTTGGAAGATATACCATAAGTCATAATCCTTAGACCTAACATAGGTCTCAAATAGGATTTTTCAAATCCTTCATATTCAAACAAAGGTGGTCTTTCCATAGAATGCCCCTCTCAACAGTTCTCTTGAGCCTTGGATCTATACTCTACTTTACCAAAAATCTTAGTTAGGATTTTAGATTTTTTGGGAAAGATGTTTTTGACTTAAAACGACTTCTCGGGAAGGCTTTAACGCTAAAAAACTTGAGTATTCCGCTCTGATACCAATTGTAGAACCGTAGAGGGGGGTGAATACGGTTTCTTCGGCTTTTAAGACGTTTAAAAACTTTAAGCCACAAAGAAAACCAAGTGGTTGTATAATCAATCAAAACAACCACAAGCACAACTAAAGTATATAAAGCGAGTAAAGACAGACATCACGATATATACTGGTTCGGGATGAGGGGTTTATACCATCCGTATGTCCAGTTGAGAATCCACGACACCGATACTACTCCACTAGTATAATCCTTTCGGTGGACTACAAACCGTTATAATTCACTCCACCGATATTCACCAATATCGATGCTCACAAAGAAGGAGTTACTCTCATGGTATTTCGCCCTCGGAAACCACCCAAAAGAATCTCGTGATTCGACTTCACCTAAGGGTCACCAAGACCACTATCAAGACTTCCCACTGGAAGTATCAAACCCCAACTAGATCCCCAATGATCTAGGCTTGGTCACCAAGACACAAGACTTCCCTTACAACCCATTTGAATGAATATAAGTTTCTTTGAACCAAGCCCTAACCTAACCTAGAGACTCGATTGTAATAGAAAGGGTATAGATAAGAAGACCCTCGACACAATCATAAGAGTGGATTAGGTTCTTGTGATTCTTCCTTTGCAAGGATATGTGTTCTTTCAAAGATGTTAGAGTGAAAATCAAGAACACAAGATTAGAGATAGAGAGATTTGAGAGTGTTTAGAGAGAAAGAATGTAGAAAGAAAGAATAATGGAAAGGGGTGAGGAAACAAGAGGCAGGGTATGTATTTATAGGCCAAGAACCCAACTTGGGAAAATTTTACAGAGGCCGGCACGCTGCCCACGTGTTGACGCGTGGGTGGCGCGCCAGACACCCGGAGAAAATTTTCCCAAAGCTTTGGGTGTTGGCTTTATAAATACCTTACCTTGCTAAACCTCCCAATTGTATTTCACACTAAACCATAACATTAATCAATCTAAGGTTTTCCAAATACCATTGCTAATTTAGAAAATCATTTTGTGAAGTGTTTATTAGAAAACCAAATACCAAGGGTAGAAGAGTAGAAAGGGTAATTCAGTAGGGGTAGAAATGGTATTCCTCACATGGCATAATAGAGAAGAGAATATGCCATGTGATATTCCTCAAGGGAAGGGTTAAGATATAACCAAGGTTGGGTTAAAGGTTTAAAAGTTAACCATGGTTAGATGAGAAAGGTTAAGAAGGGATATTCCAAAGGAGTATGCTTTGCTTGGGGGGAAAGACTGGGATGGATGGTTGAGATGGTTTTGTTTGAATTGGATGGCTAGGATCAAAGGGAGCCTCCTTTGAAATTCAAATTATTTGGCATGTGGGGAATATGCAGGGTTGAGATGTGTTTATTTGAAATGGATGGCTAGGATCAAAGGAGCCTTATGTTTGGATTTCAAATATATTCCCATGTGATGAAATAGAGGGTTGAGATGTGTTGTAAGGGAATGCATGGTTGAGATGAAGAGTGTGTAAGGAATATAAGAGATTGTGTAAAAGAATATATGATTTGGATATGGGAATCTTGGTGAGCTGGCAAGTGTGTGTAGAGAAGATATGGTTGTGAGAAGTGTGTGTAAATTTGAAATCTAGTGTGTGTAGAGAAGGTGTATAAGTGTGTGTACAAAGATTGTATATGTGACAAGAGGTACACATTGTGTAAGTGGTGTAAGGGAATATTGTAAGAGAATGTTGGGAATGATTTTGGGAGAGATTGTGGGAGGATTTGGTGGCTTTGTCTTTTTGTAAAATGAGATTAAGAAGAAGATTAAGAAATAATCTAATTGTCATTAAGAAGAGAAAGTTTAGACAATTAAGATTATGAGTTGAGAAAATCATAGGTTACTTATAAGTTCAAGTAACACAACGTCGAGAATCCATAGTTTCATATCTCGTGACTTTCCACGACTCGACGTTCTCAACTAATACCTTGGTTAAAACAAGTTAAGTGCTTTGCCTTGATGTAAAGCATAACCCGAGTGGGAAAGGATGCGTTTACTCAAAGTGACATTTGACTTAGTTTGACCAATAAGGGAGTAAACCCGTTACATAATTAGAGAAGACGTAAGCACGGG
The DNA here is from genome assembly GCA_030686995.1 of Artemisia argyi. Classification (NCBI taxonomy): domain Eukaryota; kingdom Viridiplantae; phylum Streptophyta; class Magnoliopsida; order Asterales; family Asteraceae; genus Artemisia; species Artemisia argyi. Next base: position 153,239,722 of record CM060706.1, on the reverse strand, counting down.
ATATGAGCATATGGATGCTTTCACATGATGTTACGTGACATATATAAGCTCCATAAGTTTAGAAACGCCTTGGCTAGAGGCAATAGTTAGAAAACATGAGTTGGCGTTTTCCCGTAAATGGGTGCTTTAAAAGTAGGATCTCTCAAGTCTCAAAACTCGTTTCGAGTGTTCTCAATTAAGCACATAACATATACATACCTGTATTGAAAGATCCACTTTTGTCGGGCAAGGGGAAAGTCGACTTTCAAAATTCGCCCTGAGCAATACAGACTCCTGGCGCGTCACCCGCGCGTTGACGCGCGGGCAGCGCGCCAGCCGCAGCTATTGGCTCTGGCGATTTTAGGCTACCGTTTGTTATTTTATGAGTTCTAAAGGTTTATTTGTCATTATCAAAACATTAGGAGATCTTGATCATGTTGCCTCAACATAAAGGTTTATAGTATAGTGAATGTGGGTTTATAAAATCAAAAGATCTAAATTTTATTGATGTATTAATGTATAAACCTTTGTAAAAGATTTATTATAGTGGATGCTCTTACATTTTGTATCAACGAATCTTTCAGCCCCTGTGTGAAAATGAAACTTCTACGCGATTTTTTATCGATCCCATTTTACTCACCTAGGTAGTATTTTTGTTGCTAAATATTCCAATGTAGAGGGAAAATCCTAACAAGTATTTGCAAGGCATAAAACCACTCGTACCAACGACCAAATGGTTCGGTCGGTCGCCTATACGAAACCACCCCCCCCCCCAATAGCACAAACCAAACGCGCCCCCCACCCCCATAAATTTGAAAGGTTGGGTCACCTTACCGAACAAATGAATTGGGGGAAAATCTACCCGTCGGCTAGACGTTGGGAATTGGGATGGTTAAAGAAAAAAAAATAAAAAAAAGGATACCGCTTTTTTATTTTTATACAGACTTTCAACGCAAATCCTTTATATATACACACTTTATCTTCTTAAATCAAACAAGTGAATTTTGATAAATTTTTTTATAAATTGATGATACAAATAAGGAAGAGGAAATTAATAGCTTAACCTTGGAGCTAGTTTTTAAAAGACGTCATTTTGCTTATTCAAGCTTCCACTTCTTCAATCCCTAAAAAAACCTCAAAATCGATTGATAGTGATCGTCGTACTCATGATAGTCTAGTGGCAGGCTTACTTCGCTGAAGAACCATTATACAACGACAGATTATTCCGTAAGCGATTCCAAATGACCCGAACACTATCCACACGCATTTTTCAGGAATGGACTGATAAGTACCCATATTTTTAACAAACTATTAATTGTACACAAAAAGTTGGGATTCCCCCGTTGTTATCTCTAAAATTCTTCAATTAGCATACGACGCCATCCCAGATGCTCTTAGGGACGAATATCTGCAAATTGTTGATAAAACTTCTCATGATTCTCGTGAGGCTTTTTGTAACGGGATTATGGAGTTATATGGCGAGGAGTATTTACGAAAGCCTACACAAAACGATGTCGAAAAACTCTATGCTTTTCACGAGAAGAAACATGGGTTTCCTAGGATGTTAGTAAGCATTAACTATACGAAATGGACATGGGTTCAATGCCTAATTGAACATCATGACCAATTTCATAGGGTTGATTCCGGGTCAGATCCATTCATTTTATTAGAAGCAGTTACCTCACAAGAGTTATCGATTTGACATGCGTTCCATTTGTGGCTAACGACGTGACTTATAGATGGGGTAATTATCTTACTGATGGGATATATCCAAAATGGGCTGTTCTTGTTAAGTCTATTTCAAAGTAAGGATCGAATAATACGAAGCGAATAAGATATAACCAAGCGTATGAAGTAGCAAGAAAAGATGTGGCATGAGCGTTTGACGAGCTAAAGAGATAGTGAGTCATACTAAAAACTTCAGCTTTGTCGTAAAGTCTTAATAAAATTATGGATTTGATATACATTTGCATCATATTTCATAATATGATTATAAAATACAAAGGGAGGGCAATCTCTCATAAATTTTATTTGGTGAAACAATTGAAGATATGTTGCAAATTGTCAAAGAGATACACAGCCACGAAACTCATCTAAGATTTAAAGCCAAATTAGTGGAACACATTTGATATCGAATAAACAAACACTAATGTAACGCTTTTAATTTTATTTGAATTATTAATGTAATATTTTTTTTTAGGTATTAATGAAATTTCAATTTAAAAAAAAATATTGGGACATGCATTTGCACGCCATTTCGGACATTTGGTCATGTGTTTGATTTAAAAAAGAAAAAAAAAAGTGAGTTGCTACTAATGTGGCACGGCTGTTTGGTCACATGTGTGGTCACCGCTACTACTAGTCTAAAGTGATTAATTATGGGGATAATTTCCTAAATGCCTCAGTTGCATTTGTGCTATTTACATCTGAGACCGAAATTTTCTGCTTTTGAAACTAGACTGGGCAACTTGAACTACCCCACCATGTATCCGACATTATTTTACCAAAGTAGACTAGTTGCGCAATTATTATACCGATGTAGAGGAGTTGTCCAATTGTTATACTGATGTAGATCAATTGCCCTATAACTCATCACATCGTAATCAGTAAAGTCACACTTGTCCCTTACTGGTTTTAGTTGCCCAATTGTACTGAGTTAACCGGTCTAGTTTCGGAAGCAGAAAAGTTTTGGTTTCGGATGTAAATAGCACAAAGGTAATTGGGCATTTAGAGAATTATCCCCTAATTATGCAACATACCCGTCACAAATTTCAGGGGCATTTGGTTGTCAGATCGAAAACTTGTACATTTGGGTTTAGGAGTCATGTAAATTGTCGCATTGGTGATTTTCCTTTAAGTTATTTAGATTAAGGTATCAAGTATTAGGAAAGAAAATACTGTACTATACTAAAGAGTGGATGAAAGAAAAGAAAGGGTAGAGACGAAAACTGACTAACTTATTGTATTGGTGTCAACCCTAATATATTCTTCCCACTGTTTTCTCAGCCAAAGATTCCAATCTTGATTTGACCCTTCACTCAAATTTTACTACTTATTCATTTTTTGTAATCCTTTATTAATCCTTTCTCTTGTAGCTCGCCTAATTTTATACTCCGTAAATCTCAGTGGTATGAGTGCGAGGAGCGGTGCACGTGGCACCTCTATATGTAAATAAAATAAACTAGCTACTTGACAATTGAGAAAATCAAAACTTACGAAAACGTATTACTTTGAGTTTTGAATTTTAACCAATTGATCTATGTGACATGAAATCCAGTTGAATTAGAGCACTTGATTTATGAGCCTAGTTACTTACTGAGTATTTATGTTTTTTATTGTAATGGCGCTCTAATTAGACTATATTGTATAACACGAAGTTTATGAATACATGTGTCGTATTGAAAGAAGGCATGTTGAAAATAAAACATGAACACGTCTTCTCCTATGTTTAGCGTGTCTTTATGTGGGACGGAGAATTGGAGTGCTTGATTTGCGCTTAACCGAAAGAATGGTCATCATAATTTTTTTTATTCTATTTATTTATTTATTTATTTTGAAAGGCGGCTTATATTAAAGACTAGCAAAAGCTAGGAAAAAAGATTGCAAAGAAGATATAGTTGCTAACGGATTTTGTAACCAACAAACCTAACTACACTTAAACTAAGGATTTCTAGATGAAATCCATAAGAAAGATTGTGAAACTATAGAATCCCAAAGCACCGACTTCTTAGGGGGGAACTAGAGAAAGCAAACGATTACGGTAGTTCCAAATAGACCACAAAAGAGTCATGCATACTCCTTCAAGAAACAAACGCACCTTGCTTGGAATGGGAGAGTAGTCTAGCCAGTCATACAACTCCGAAATGTTAGCACATAAAGGAATATCCAGCTCCTACCATTTGGCCATCAAAGCCTACAAATCTTGAGCCATCCCACAATTATTGGGCAAAGAATTGAGCCAATATCGATACCTTTCCGATCTAAGTTAACCCTCGATGAAAGCCAATTGAGCTTTAATAGAAACACATTAACTTTGATTGGGATAGAGCGATTCCAACGAGTGGCCACAAGATCCACATCTGGAATATAAGAATCCACCATGTCATGAACTGAAGCAACAGAGAACCCATTGCTTCCATCAAGAGACCATTTCCAAGAGTCTCTTTTATCCGAAAGAGAAACACACCCAATTGCAGCCTTTAAAGCGTTAAATTGGGTTGTCTCAATACCACCCCTCGGAACATGTCTAAGCACCGTACTCCAATTAACTAACAGGATCCTACTAGCAATGGAGCAATTTCTATCATTATCAAGCAAGTACATATGAGGATATTGAAGTTTAAGAGGTTGATTGCTTTTATATGTCAATGTAGGGCATCAGATGGATTCCTACATGTTTTTCATCAGTAATTTTTTAGCTTCTATGTCTTTTGACCAGTGATTTGCACGTTTTCTTATAGCCTTTTTCGTATTTGAATTCCTGTTTTGAATTAATAAATTTCCAATTGCATTTTAAATAACGCATGTTATTTGGTTTGCTTCATCCGCAATTGTCTATATAAAGTTTTTCTGTTGCCTTACCTAATTGTCCAATACTCAAAAATGGCATTTCTCTAGTAGTTCATCTTCGTTAGTGTTAACACGCAGTTTACCATGTCAAGTAAGACCTTAATAAAAATATGGTATGAGTTCGATCTCAACTCATGTTGAGGTCACTGCGATAGCAGAACATCAAGTTGGACCATCAGAAAGGATCGATTGGCACCCATAAATACACTAGATCAAACTCATACCGTATTTTTATTAAGGTCTTACACTAGATCAAACTCATCCGGATAGGTGAGCTTTAGAGAAGGGGGGGGGGGGGGGGGGGGGGGGAGGGGATCACTTTTAACTGTGACAATCAAACAAAATACTCCCTCCGTACCAAAAAGAATGTCCACAAACAAAAAAAAAGTGGGCAAATTAAAAGTTTGAAAACCAGTCAAAATTACTACCAAATATAAAACTGGATATATATATATATATATATATATATATATATAGGGTAAGGTTCTAGAGAAAAGTTCACTTTGGTAGAAAAGTGAGAAAAAAAGTTATAGGGTTTAATTTGAAACATCTCAAACTTCATGGGTATGTTTTGAAACATACCCCCACCCCACCCCCTCCTTCCCCCCGAATTTTTTTTCCCGCAAAAAAAAATTTTTTTTTTTGGGCAAAAAAAAAATTTTTTTTTGGGCCAAAAATTTATAACCTTGATGCACCTTTTTTTTTAGTGCATCTCAGTTATAAAAATTGGTGCATCATAGTTATAACTGAGATGCACCAATTTTTATAACTGAGATGCACTAAAAAAAAAAGTTCATCTGGGTTATAAATTTTTGGCGGGAAAATTTTTGGCCAAAAAAAAAAATTTCTTTTTTTTGCCTCAAAAAAAAATTTTTTTTTTGCGGGAATTTTTTTTTTTCGGTGGGGGGGGGGGGGGTAGGGTGCGAATTTGCAAAACCTCCTTAAAGAATGAAGGAAAATACAATTAGGTCCCTGTAGTTTGGTGTGAAAAAAAAGAAGGGAAGGAGGGGCTGATTTGTACACTTTTCTTACTTTTCTACCAAAGTGGACTTTTTTCATGAACCCATCTTTATATATATATATATATATATATATATATATATATATATATATATATATATATATTGAGACAAATATAAATAGTAGGATGAACTCTTTTTTGAGATGAATGAGTAACAAATGAATATTGATCAAGATTATTTAAAATCTCCTATTAAACCAAAAGATATTAGAATATTTGGTAAATAATTAACTGATATATTAACTTATATACTCAAACCAAACCTTAAATTAAATTATACTTACTATTATTATAATCTCTTTACATTCGCGTGAAAAAAGCATTATATTAAAATAAAATAGGAGATATGGTGTATCACTTTATGCGAATATATATATACATAAGGAGGGTGAAGGAATCAACATCTTCCAAACACATCCAGACAAACTATGTTCAGAAGAGAAAAGCAACCTTTCCTTTACATCCCCAGAAAAACAACAATATTTTCAAACCAGAACCACCATATATCCACCGGCCACCACCACCCACTACCATCACACTCACTTTATCTCTTTATATATCTCTCTATTTATATCATGCAAACCAAAGGGTTTTCCTTATTAGGTTAAACTTTGAGCCAACATGCATCCTTCTTTCTTTCTACTTTTTTCTTGTGTTTCATTTAATGGATTCATATTTTGAGGTAAAATACATGTAGATACATACACTATGAGTGTAAGCATATGCCTGGCTCCCTGTATGCCATCTTCAGAGCCCACCGGTATCCGGTGGCCTTCGTGGATGGCGTATGAGGAGCCAAGCATATTTCCCATCCTGTAAGTTCTATAATTTATTTTTTTTTTATTTTTTTTTATTATTTTTTTTTATTTTTTACATTTTTTGTAATAATTTATTAGGGTTTCTGATATTTTGAATTTTTGATTTAGTTATTTATATATGGTTTCATTTAATCTAGTTTTACAACCTTTTTTGATAGTTATATTATAATTAACTAATTAGCTATAGTTTGCATAGATTTCTTCTTGTTTTATGAACTTTTGTAGATGGTTAATTGAAGGGTTGCAGTGTAAATGTATTAATGATGCATGTCTTGGCTTTTCACAGTGAATGGTACTCTCAGGTAAGATTATTTTTCACTTTCTTGATCATCTTCGTCACTATTTTCCATTTTAGGGTTTTCCTTGTTACTTGAAATGAAATTGCTTTAATGATAAATTTACTTTAGATGAACATGTTATGTTTTTTTCTTGAATTTGGACATTTGAGAAGATTCCAAGACCATTGATAGTAACACAACATACGAAAGGGCTTATTCGATAATCTTTTCAATGACATTTTCACTATTATGTCGTTTCTCCCATACAACACACAACATATGTTGTACGTATGTTTTAGTGTTCAAAGCTGAAACACTTTTTGACTGGATTAAACTTTATGGGAATAACTTGAATTATTTTTTGTTCTAATAATTAATCTTTTATAGTGACCATGGATAAGTTCATCTAGTAAACTTAAAGTTTCATACTTTCATTACTATAATGTAAAGTTAATCTATTTTGCTGTATCTTTAAAACATATACTTTTGAAATAATGTGTTTATGGAATTAGGGTTTTACAATATTTAGATAAAACATTACTTTTATCCAACCTAAGCCAGTGTATATACAATCTATGTTTTCTATTCCGAAATACAACTACATGTAACAACCTATATGTAGACGAAAACACTTTCAATTTTTAATGAATTCATATGTGGAAGTAATGTTTGAAGTCAAAAATATTTCTTGTAATTTTATTTACTCTCATACGCGTCTATCCACACAAAACACCTCTTGTGTGTATGTGTTTTTGAGCCATAACAACTCCCAGAAAAACATTTTTTTTTTTTCTAGTCCTAAATCTATTTTCCGAAAAGATGTGTTTAGTTGTACGTCCTTTTGGGAATTAGGGTACCTGATATTCTGAATTTTTTATTTGATAATTTATACGGAATTAACTTCTACCAGTAGTTTATTTTAAAGTTATATCACTTTTAAAGTTGATTGCATGTTTAATATGAATAAAAGCTGCAATGTAGTATTTTTATGAAAATAATCAAGAATGTGACCAATCTTATCTTAATATATATCACCAGGGCCGGCTTTGAGGGTGTGCAAGGTGAGTGACTGCACATGGCCTCAAAATTTTTTAATGGCCTCAAAATTTGTCCCGTTAATAATTATATGCATTTGTACGCATATTTTTAACAAAAAAAGTATTTAAATAAGAAAGTATCTTAAATGAGTAATATGTTAGAACGATTAGCTAACTAATTGCATTATATCTTATAAATAGTGACACTTTATATATAGTATTGCTTATTGAAATGTCTCATTATTTAATTTCGTCCACGGCCCTCAAAAATTTCATAAATTCATAGGACGGCCTTATCACGTTCGTGAATTAAATTGAAAGATTGATCATGTCATATCATTTTAGGGTTTTCATCAAGTTGTCTTTTCTTTGGAACATTTTCTTAGATTCCAATAAAATGATAGTAAAGCTATTGTCCATAATCATTCTAATTTATATTATGCGCAAATTATGGTTGATCAAGGCCTATAAAAAAGTTATTGCATTATACCATCGGTAATGTTAGTGAAATACCACGCACGAACCACACCTCATTACGCGTGAATCCACTACAAGGATCAGGAGAACATGCGACGAGCTGTTTCCCGTAGACATTATGTCGACGGCATAAGGCAGAAAACGACAAAAAAACGCTTGACCGAGCCCAACTGCGTTGAATTTTTCATAATCGTATTTTCCCGTCGACATGTCGACGGGAAAATTTTAACATATTTTTTTAGCCTCAATAATTCACCAAAGTTGGGCGCGAAATTTACCCGCTAATATATTCCCGTCGACATGTCGACGGGAATATATTAATAACGTTTTATCCCACAATTAACGTGTGATTAAGCATAATAATTATTATGTTTTAAGAGTCCCGTCGACATGTCGACGGGAGTATATTATTAATTATAAACATTTTTAATAAATGGGTAAAATATTGGGCGGGATATTTTTCCGCTTTCTTGTTCCCGTCGACATGTCGACGGGAATATATCTTCAAAAATCAGGCTATATATATCCTCACAAATACATTCCCGTCTCATTTTTTTACCAATATATACATTCTCACAAAATTATTTCCGTCTCATTTTACACATCTCACAAATAATTCAATCGTCAATTCTTACAAGACACACATGACTTGGCGTGGTTGCACAGTTGAAGAGAAGTACTCAAAAATCTTGTCACACGAGCTCCTCTTTAATGAAGTTATGTTAACTTTTGGTCATGCAGTTTATGAGGAATATGGTGATTTTAAGGATGCTGAACCGTGGATGAGAGACAAGATTATCGAATGGTGTAGGAAAAAGCCGTACTACAAAGAGTACATGGACGAGCTAGATGCTGCTGAAGCTCAAGTTGTTGCTGTTGGAGGTGACGACGAAGCTGAAAGTACGTTGAAAACAAAACTTGATAATCTGGGAAATAGGATCACATATCTTGAAGCTACGTTTGCACATATCAAGGAAATGAGAGCAAGGAAGGGAAAAGATGGTGCGAGTTCGAGTAAAGCGGGAAGTAGCCGCAAAAAAAAATAAATGGGTTGTTTCATTTGATCTGTTGTTTTAGTTGTCGAGTTGTTTAGTTTGAGTTGTTTCGTTTGGTTGTCGAGTTGTTTAGTTTGAGTTGTTTCGTTTGGTTGTCGAGTTATTTAGTTTGAGTTGTTTCCTTTGGTTGTTGAGTTGTTTAGTTTGGTTGTCGAGTTGTTTAGTTTGAGTCTGTATGAAAATGCATGTGGTTAAGAACTCTTGCTTGTTTTAAATAAACAGTTTGTCTTTGTGTTTGATAATTATTGCTCCTTCAGTTCTATTATTTGTGCGTACAAATTTTAAATAAACAGTTTGCTTTTGTGTTTGATAATTATTGCTCCTTCAGTTTTAATTATTGCTCCACAACAACAACATTTTATTAAACAACAACAACAACAACATTTTATTAAACATCAATAACATCAACAACAACAACAAACAACAGCAACAACAACGATAACAGTACTACATATGAAATTTATCCATGTCACCTAAAAGGTCACGGAGTATTGCATCCGACTGACATGCGTGGTCGTGGTTGGGATACGTTGCCATGTCAAGTTTTGCCTCCAGCACCCTTAATTTTGTCTCTGGCACCTGTTTTTGTGCCTCCAGCAAGTTTATTCTAAGATTTTTTTTATGACAGTTTGAGCACTTTTTTGGAGCAGATCCAGAACCGCTTGATGTTGAAGCTCCCAGAGAACCGATCATCATTTTGGCGAGTCGTTCCTCCTTCCATAAAAAAAATTACATCCGTGGTTTTCTGTCCCAGGCTGTTAAAGAGTAAAAACTATTATTTTTAACAACTAACCAAATTATTTATATAATACACGAAAAAATATGTAATTGTTCACCTGCGAGAAAGGACACGCATAGTATAGTTTACCACGGGAGTAAGATTTACACGATTCTCGCAGAATCACGTCTCCTCGTTCATAAGGACAAGGAAAAGCTTCAAATTCTGCCATCTTCTTCACCATGATAACAGTGTATGTTTGTGGTTGTGAGGTTGAGTGGTTGAATCGTGACCGGTGTGGCCCGATCTACAAGTTGAGGTGATAAAAGGTGGTGGCCAGAAAAAGATTCCGGCGGCCGGAAAATGCTGGTGTTGCCAGAAAACAGAAACTGCTAGAAAGAGGTAGAGAGAGAGAGATATAGTGAGATGAGTATGTGTGTGTGTGTGTGTGTTTATATTGTGAGGATAAGGTGTTAGGTAGAAAAAAAGTTGTTAGGTAAAACCATTGCATCACATGTATAACCATTGCATCTCGACTCGTTCGTTTAACATCTCATGTATAACCATAGCATCTCGACTCGTTCGTTTAACATCGCATGTATAACCATTGCATCTCGACTCGTTCGTTTTACATATCATGTATAACCATTGCATCTCGACTTGTTCGTTTTACATCTCATGTATAACCATTGCATCTCGACTCGTTCGTTTAACATCTCATGTATAACCATAGCATCTCGACTCGTTCGTTTAATATCTCATGTATAACCATTGCATCTCGACTCGTTCGTTTTACATATCATGTATAACCATTGCATCTCGACTCGTTCGTTTAACATCTCATGTATAACCATAGCATCTCGACTCGTTCGTTTAACATCGCATGTATAACCATTGCATCTCGACACGTTCGTTTTACATATCATGTATAACCATTGCATCTCGACTCGATCGTTTTACATCTCATGTATAACCATTGCATCTTGACTCGTTCGTTTAACATCTCATGTATAACCATTGCATCTCGACTCGTTCGTTTAAAATCTCATGTATAACCATTGCATCTCGACTCGTTCGTTTTACATATCATGTATAACCATTGCATCTCGACTCGTTCGTTTAACATCTCATGTATAACCATAGCATCTCGACTCGTTCGTTTAACATCGCATGTATAACCATTGCATCTCGACTCGTTCGTTTTACATATCATGTGTGACCATTGCATCTCGACTCGTTCGTTTAACATCGCATGTATAACCATTGCATCTCGACTCGTTCGTTTAACATCTCATGTATAACCATTGCATCTTGACTCGTTCGTTTTACATCTCATGTATAACCATTGCATCTCGACTCGTTCGTTTAACATCTCATGTATAACCATAGCATCTCGACTTGTTCGTTCAACATCGCATGTATAACCATTGCATCTCGACTCGTTCGTTTAACATATCATGTATAACCATTGCATCTCGACTCGTTCGTTTTACATCTCATGTATAACCATTGCATCTCGACTCGTTCGTTTAACATCTCATGTATAACCATTGCATCTCGACTCGTTCGTTTAACATCTCATGTATAACCATTGCATCTCGACTCGTTCGTTTTACATATCATGTATAACCATTGCATCTCGACTCGTTTGTTTTACATCTCATGTATAACCATTGCATCTCGACTCGTTCGTTTAACATCGCATGTATAACCATTGCATCTCGACTCGTTCGTTTTACGTATCATGTATAACCATTGCATCTCAACTCGTTCGTTTTACATCTCATGTATAACCATTGCATCTCGACTCGTTTATTAATTTTATAATGGTTGGGATTTAGTATTTTGTGATATTCTAATTATTTTATTTTATATTTTAATAAATGATTTTTTTAATTATAATATAAGTAATTAATTTTAAATATATATATATATATATATATATATTTTTAATTTTATAAAAGTATTTATAATAAATAATTTTTTTCAATTATATAAATTTAGTTTATTAATTTTATAAAACTTATTTTTTAATATTTTATAAAAGTATTTATAATAAATAATTTTTTTTAATTATATTAAAGTAATTTTATAAAAGTATTTATAATAAAGTAATTTTATAAAAGTATTTATTATAAATAATTTTTTTTAATACAAGCTATTTTACCGCCGACATGTCGACGGGAATAAAACCGCCAAAATTTTCGTGAAAATTTAATACGTCCCGCCAAACGCAAACGACAAAATATTGTAATATTACCGTCGACATGTCGACGGTATTAGTAATAATATAAAAAAATTCCTTAATATTCCCGTCGACATGTCGACGGGATAATAAAAAGCAATACCAAAACCAGATTTAGAAATAATAAAAATTTTTGCTCATAACTTAGAAATAATAAAAATAAACCATCGCTCCTCCTCCACCACTCCTCCACCGGCGATTACATCTCCATCACCTCCACCACACCTCCACCACTCCTCCACCACTCCTCCACATTATACCACCTCCACCCCAACCACATTATACCACCTCCACCTCCACACAGCTCACCACACCACTCCACCACTCCGACACTCGCACCACTGTGCACCTCCTCCTCCTCTACCCCTCCATTATTTAATTCTCTCCTCTACCCCTCCATTTTTTAATTCTTCTTCTTCCCCACTTCTCTTCTTCTTCACAGATCCACCAAGACACAGCAGCAGGTGATAAAATTTGTTAATAAAATTTGTTAATAAATTTTGTTAATAAAATTTGTTAATAAAATTGATATTAAATTTTGTTAATAAAATTGTTATTAAAATTTTGTTAATTTTTGTTACAGTAGCAGCAGGTGAGAGCCGAGGGTAACAGCAGGGTGAGAGCCTCGTTTTATTTATTTTTATTAACTTTTGGTATCCCGACGACATGTCGACGATAACAGTTTTTTTTTTTTTTTTTTTTTAATTTTGATATAACCATTATATATTGCATCTCTTTTATTATAGCCCGAGCCCAAGACGAGACCACAGCCGAGACCACAGCTGATACAGTAGCCGAGACGGTATGTATTCCTTTTTATTTTTTTATTTTTTTTTTCATATTTATGCTTTGTTGTAGCGTTTGGTTACTAGTTTAGTGATTGCAGCCGTATGTATAGTTTGGTTAGTATATTAGGTTTTGATATAAAAGGGATTGTTGCGGATTGTGAACTAGCTGTAGGATATTGTGTACCCACGGTGCAAATAGCACCTTGGGGGACTTGGTATTAAACTAGCCGTAGGATATTGGGTGGGTTTGGTTAAATGTTAGTTGGCGTTTGGTTAGTATATATTGGTTAGTATATATATGGTATACTACTTTTAATATATTGGTTATGTTTTGTGTTAGAATTTTTGCGGATTGATTATGTTTCTGCTTATATAACGGGCTTATGGTTTGTTTGGTTTCCGGCTTATGTTTCACAAGCTTAATTTTTATGGCTTATTTTGAAACTTTTTAACTTAAATAGTTTCAAAATAAGTAAAAAAAAAAATAAGCTTATGAAACATAAGCCGAAAACCAAATAAGCCATAAGCCCGTAGATATATTGTTTGGTTTTCGGCTTATGTTTCATAATAATTTCAAAAATAAGTCACAAAAACAAGTTTCAAAATAACAAAATAGTTTTATGAAACATAAACCGAAAACCAAACAATTGTTTATAGTCTAATTGTTTAACTTAAAATATATGCTATTGTTAGACTTTTGTGAATGTTTTAGGATTTTAGTGATTAATTTCGGAAAGTCCCCGTCCGAAGTTAATCATCCTATAGAAAACCCGTCCGAAATTAATTTATTAGAAATTAATTTCAGAAATTAATTTCTGGAGTTCACGTATACCCAGTTCAAAGTTGTGCTGTTTCGATTTAAGTGGTTCGACTTGGTTAAAAGAGGTAGAGTCGAACGTTATAACACTAGAAACAACATGACACAAATTTGGGCATGTAGCACAGCGTTTGAAGATCAACCTTACATTCTCGCAACACAAGCAAAACAAGTCTTCTACCTTGAAGATCCTGCCAGACGACCACTCCATTGGAAGGTCGTCCAAGAAGTGAATCACAACACAACCTAGGATGTCATTGTGACAGAAGACGATGATGATGTGATACATGGCAACAACTTATCGAATCTCCAACTATCTGCTAATTTGAATGATTTGGCATTTGAAACCTTAAATATCGATGGTCAATCAACGTTAGTTGAGGCACCACCACCAATCATTCAAGTTGATGACGACGATGAATTTATTGATGATGAGGACGACAATCCTTATGATTTAGCAGACTCTGATGCAAACAATTCTGATGATGAAGTTGAAGATGCGACTCATGCTGTTTATGATAGTGATGTAGATGTAGCAGATTGATCTTAAATTGTAACTTGTAAAACGACACTTAGCTTATTTGAATGAAATTGTTATGGATTTTTTAAATGTGTATATTTATTTTAAATGTGTATGTATTTGAATGTGTGCATGCTTATGTTAATTTGTTCCTGAATTTCTATATGTTAATTCAACTTGTACTTTTACAGATGGCAGCAGTAGCGCGAGGTCACGGTGGTGACGGTGCCGATGACCCACCACCACCTTATTGTTCGATTACTAGCGGTCATCGTAGTGGTAAGAAAATTAAACTTGATAATTTGAATTTTGTTACTTGTTATTTTTTAACGTTTTCACTCACTTCAATTGTAGGTTCGTCACAAAAACCTCGACGAGGAGGTAGAGCGAGACAAGCTGGCGGCAGGGGTGGAGGTCGGGATGGCGGCAGGGCACAGGTCCGTGAAGCCAACAAAAACAAAGACCTCAGGAAAGCTGTGACTGCCTCGGGCCCGCAATCGATCGAGTTCGAGAGGCATGATCAGAAGACATTTCATCATGTTGGGCCCAACCGCGCATGGTTCAGTAACTATGTTGGCGAGCTGGTTAGGTCCTTGCCGTTGCACTATCCCTCCTGGCACAACCTTGACGAAGCGACTCGACAGGGCTTCATGAACCGACTCAGGGTCAGTTATTTTATTTTCCTTTTAATTATATCTTTATATTTAATTCTTTGAATGTGTACACTTATTTAAATTTGTTTAATTGTGTATATTTGTTTAAATTTGTTTGCAGGAATTCTTCGACTTGCAGACCCACATGAACTCACCCGATTGGAAAACCATTTCGGCGGGCCTCAATGCGTACAATGCTAAGGTCTACTCCGACAACAAGGGCACGATGAAGAGGGTTTACTTCGACGGGGAGGGTGGGCCTGAAAAAGTGGATGAGATACGAAGAAACCCTCCTCCGAACGTCGAGCCATCTGTGTGGGAGGAGCATATCAAGTTTTACATGAAGGAGAAGAACCTGAAGCGTTCTGCTGTGAACAAGGAGAACCGAAAGAAGTTGAAGGTGTACAGCCGCCACGGTTCCAAGTCATTGGCCGCTATTCGCCACGACTACGTAAGACACATTTTATTTTTATACAAGTATTTTATTTTTATAAAATTATTTAATTATAATTATATAAAAGTAATTAATTTTGATTTTATAAAAGTATTTAAGTTTAATTAAAATAAATATGATGTTTGATTTGCCATTTTTAATTTGTTTCATCTTATATATATGCATGTGTATATACAGTTTCTGAACAGCAAGGACAAACAATACCCGTCCCTCATCCAGTCGTTTTACGACACACACTGCGACAATGATGGTATGTGGTTGCAGGATGAGGCTCGTGTTTAATATGTAAGTATCTTTTATTTTTTTTAATTTATTATTTATTTATTTTTTTTAATATATATATATATATATATATATATATACACTTACATATATATATATATATATATATATATATTATTTATTTATTTATTTATTTATTTTAATATATATATATATATATATATATATATATATATATATATATATATAAATTTTCTCAATTTTTTTCTCAATTAAATAGGAAGAGATGGTCCGGCTGCGAGATCTGGGAGCGAATACGCCGGAAGGGGTGGCGTACACGGAGGAGCAGATACTTGCTAAGGTTTTGAAAGGCAAGCAGCGGGGCCACATCGCCGGACGGGGTAGGGTCGTACCCGGGCTCTCCAGGCCACCGTTACCATACACCCCCCCTCCACCTCCAGGTATGTACAGTTTGATAATATATTAATTATAGATTACTCGATCATGACTCAAATTAAGTATTGCAATAGATGTTTTTTAATTTTGATTGTTTCATTTTCAGAATACGCTGAGATGGAGAAAAAGCTTGCTGAGGCCGAGAAGAAGATTGTTGAGGCTGAGGAGAATCGCCTTCGAGAAGCTGAAGAGCGTAAGGCCTTGAAGGCGGAGATTGCTTTGATCACAGGTTTTATCTCCTCCAACCCGCGATGGAACGAGTATGTTAGTCAGGCGGGTTCTCAGCACGTGGATGGCTCAGGCAGTGGCGTTGGAGGCAGTGGCTCAGCTGGAGGGAGCGGGAGTTGCAAAGGCGATGAGGATGGTTCTGGCGATGATGAGGGTCCTACTGATGATCACGAGTGATTTTGGATGTAGAGGTACAAACTTGGGTATTTTGTGTTGTACTTATGCTTGAAACAATATTTTGGCGACCTATATGTTAGTATTGTATAGTTTAACCTTTTGGCGACTTGAACGTCGCGGATATTAAAACATTTGTGGATATGGCAGCTAGGTTTAGACATTACCACACCCCGTTTTGTAGACTTTATATGTTTTTATTCATTTTGAGGGTGTTTAGCGATATTTTGCAAGTGTTATAGCCGATGGCGAGTTATACGTTTAGGACATGTTGATATTGAGTGGTTATAGGTGCTATTACAGTTACAGATTTTGGTAGATTTTTTCCGGAAAATCCGGAAAAAATCTGGAAAATTGCAATATTTGCAGCCTGCTGTTAGCAGGGTGTTAATAATGATACCGTCGACATGTCGACGACATCATTGAAACATAATTATTGGTTATTTAATGATACCGTCGACATGTCGACGGTATCATTAAAACAAAAGTATTGTTTTTAATTTTATGCCGTTGACATGTCAACGGCATAATATTAAAAACACTATTTTTGTTTTAATGATACCGTCGACATGTCGACGGTATTATATAAACCATAATTATAATCAACTAATTAAAACGTTAATTAGTTATATGGTCCCGTCGACATGTCGATGGGAAGAATTTGACGGACACCAAATTCCTTTGACTGGAAAACGACGTGGGACCCATAGTGTCGACGGTGATTGTCGACGGGAACACTGTTCCCGTCGAAGCACAGCCGTCTATATGGTCCCGTCGACATGTCGACGGTAACGTATTATTCCGTCGACATGTCGACGGAAAGGGCTTAAAAAAGTCGCCGGGGAAAGCCTCGATTGTACTAGTGATCATTGTTACTAAACCTGCGTTCCTCACGGGTGAAGGCGTGAGAGGGTGATCATTTCTGTGTTGTATGTGTGTGTCCAGACTTTAGAGGTGTATGTTTGCGTAAGTCGTGTATGTATCTCTTAAACGAAGTTATAGGTGACTCTACATAGGCTAAAATTGAAACGAAGGTAAAATAGAGAGGAAATGGTATGACAATCAGTTGGAAGATGAGGGAGAGATGAAAATTATGAACTATAGAAGTTATGTATAATCATTATAATTTGACTGGTCAATGACCTAAAGCTAGCTAGCTAGCTAGGTATTGGTTTCCAATAGGTTAGGCATAAACTGAATCAGATGTATAATAATAGGAACATCTGCCATTGAAAGAAAGAGCTAGCTAGGGTTTTCCTCCTACTGCCATGGCTAGCTAGTTTTTTCACGTGGTGTCTAGAATACACACAGTGGAGGTGTAGTGTGTGTGTTTCCTTTTTCATGTTAATAATTAGGGGGGCAGGGGGGGTACTCATGATGAGATATATGGATCCTGGTGAAAGTAAGGGAATGTGTTTGAGCAGAAAGAGAAAAGCTAAAAAAAGAATCTCTTTCTATCTCTCTCCATGTCACCCTCTCTAGCTAACTTTTTTTAAGACAATTAAAATTAGCTAATGATTTGCACACTCTCAATTTTAATTTGCACACTCAAAACTGTGCTTTACATAATTGTACATTCATCACATGCTGCTTTTGAAAGTTGTACATTAGAGTGTGCGGATAAAAAATATGAGTGTGCCAATCAACACTCATTAAAATTAGACTTGTGAAACACACAGTTTGGATAAACAATCTCTTTTTCTTTGTTACGTTAGCTTTCTTTTTCCAGCTACTTTCAAATGATTGGGTGCCCCAGTAAGTTGACTTACACTACAAAAATTATACCCCACAAAAATACTTCTTTTAATTAATTAAATACAAAAAAAAAAAAAAAAAAAAAAAAAAAAATCAAGCGATCGTCGATCGCATTTGCGACCAACTTCCATAAATAAGAGGAATCGTTTTGTGGCACAATAATGAGATCGACATCTACTCGATCACATATATCGATCGCATTTGCTTACTGCAACTAGCCTTATAAAACGGGTAGAGATGGCTTATATGAGTCACTTTTTTTATTTAACGGGTTAACATAAACAAAACTCTTAATGACTCTGAAAAAACTGAAATTATTGAAGAAGTAAAATGAGTCCAACGTATTTGTTAAATTAACATCAACGTAAACGTATTTGTTAAACTAAGATCAACGTAGAGTCTTGCACTTTACCATTTTTCCATATTAACTTATCCAAACTTGTTTGGGTTTAGATTGACACGTCTAATTAAAATTATTTCCGATGTATAACAAAAGATAATATCAAATTTACTCCAATATATACATTGAATATTCACCTTAAACTCTTGTACACTACTTTATTATATAGTTGTGCTAGAAATGATTTCAAAACAATTATTTTATAATAAAACCAAGCACATAATAACTTAAATATGTTTTTAAAACTACTAATTATATAAAAGTATTGGTGCAAAGTTGCTTAGATTTGTGCAACACTAAATACTCTCTCCGTCTCCGTCTCAAACTTGATGTCAATAGATAAATTTTCACACAAAAAAAAATATTTGTTGTTTTGGTGTAAACATTGGAGATATTATAATTGCTTTAGATTAAGACCAAATGTAATAAAGACGGCATATAACAACGTCATCTCAATGTCAAATCAGTTTTTTTCTTTTACGTACTAATTTTCAACGAATCAACCACTTTTCCTAACCAACACCACCAAATACACTCATAAACACACACTCACCATTCGATCGTCTTCACTACCTGTCCAACAACAAAAATACACTAGCACGCGTGGTGGTGATACGTGTCTTAAGCGACCATGCATGGTAGTGCACCACCACTTGTGGTAAGGATTCACGCTTTGTCCAATCTATTTAAACTAGTGTTTTACATGTCATTTCTATGCTAATCATATCATTTTTCATCTTATCATCATCTCTTTGGTCGAAAGAGAAATTAGTTTGGGATAAAGATGGTTGAATAAGGAGGGAGTATGATGAGATGGTGGCAGGTGGACCACTTTCCACTTGTAATTAGGGTTTCCTTTTTGCTTCTAGGTGAAGGACACTTGTGATGAGTATTGACTATTTTCTACATCTTAATTATTTTGTAAATTCCATTTATAGGTTAGTTTAGATGAATTTCCTTTTTTGCATAAATTTAAAACACTAAAACTCATATTTAATAGATTTTACTTAGAATCTCTAAAAATAATACTTGGCGTATAGTAGATGTTCTTTTAATTTGTGTGTTACTGAACGAGTATGATCCAAACTTCAAAGTATCTCGATATGAGTAGCATCATAGATGTCATACACTTGTGTGGCTGTGTACAATAATTGCATCGATTTACTGAATACATCAAGACCTCAATGTAAAGAGAGCTTCTACGAACACTTTTTTATTTTAATTTTGATCCTAGAATGTTTAACAAACACGATTCAGTACCAAATCAACGTACAGCAAAATCTAACTGATCAAATAAACTCTTGCTTAGGTGAACGCGATCGATCTTGAACCTAGCCTAACTATAACAGATTCATCAGTTGTGCTAATTAAACACGAATGAGTGAGCTTACATTATTTTCAAAAAACACGATGTTTTTATCTCGTAAAACAAATCAAAATCTGCTAATAACTAAAATGACAATTTGCAGTCTAGTTCCATTACAGTCTAAACTTTTTTAAGTCATTTACATGATTCAACATACTCATTGTTAATAAAATAATTCAATTTTATATGAAAGTAATAAAAAAAGAAATTCAAACTATGAAACTGAAATAATTTGTGTCCGACCTATTCAGTTTGATTGGAAAGTTGTCACATTTCACTTCAGTTAGAATCTTAGTACAGAGTTCCATTTGCATGTAGCTCGAAACAAACCCACTCAAAATTTTGTATTGGAATACAACTTTAAGATTTAAAAGAACAAATGAACATAGTATAAAAGGTCGAAAATATCTTAAGTTTCCTAGCTGATTGACTATAACTTCTTCGGTTAAGTAATTAATGAGAACATAATTAGTCGTAGAGACGAAACTAGGAACCAAGATCAAAAGTGACAGGGATGCATGCTTTTTTTTAAAATCAATGTAAGATAAAGGATGAACTAGCTAGGGCAATTTCGTTAAAATAGTAAGGACATTAACAATTTAACATAGTAGTATTACAACCTCTTAATTATGGCCTTTATAATTATTACTTTTCTAAAAGCATTGGAAATCTCTAATGTTAACACTACAAATTTACCTTAAAATGGTGCAAAATACACGTTATGTTTGCACTAATTACATTTGCAGATATATATGATTAAAATACATCATAATGTAACAAATAGAAAGAAATAAATAAATAAATAAATAAAAATAAAATAAAATTAGCTAATATACCAAATGTTAAGCACATGAAACGTATAAAAATATATTATACATAAACTAGTTTTTTATTGCTTGTATTAAAGATCAAAGTTATTAGTAATGGTGAAAAGCTTTTATGTAAAGAATATTGTTTAGTTTAATAATAGTAATGCACTATATTTCATGCAATTTGCGTGTTTACAATACATTTCACTATTTTAGTGTTTAGTTTTGCATTAGTGCATCATTAGGGGTGGCAACCTTGCCACAACTTGCCTCATCTTTTAAAGCAAACAACCAATCATGGTAGTCTAACACATTTTTTGCCTAAAGTTGCCTAAACTTCAATTTTAAGTGGCAATCTTGCCTAATAACAAGCATTAAATGTTACATAATTATATAATTTAAATAAAAAAACATAATTAAACAATTAATAAAAAACAACTATTTTATTAATAATAATTCAAGGATTATTACATAATACTTAAAAAAAACATAAATAAAGCTAAAAATTGCAAGGCCATCCATAGTTTGCTGCGAATTCACGTTTTTTTTATTGCAATTTCCCGCATATCCGGATCTTCTATGTTATCGTGCGGTTCGTTGAAAAACTTCAAAAATCGTATAAAGGCCTTTTCTTTTACACCTTGTAGTTGTGCCGCCATCAATTGTTCGGCCAACTCATCCTTTGCACGTTTTTTCTCTAGCGACTCCTCGAATAGTTGTGATTTCTTTGAAGCATAAATTTCAAAAGTCGCTGCAACACTATTACTTGTGGACGACTCAGAAACGCTCTTTTTGCCCCGTCTTTTTCGGGTAGGAGTAGTGTCTTCATTCAAATCCGGAATAATTGTCTCAACATTGTCGTTGCTCGATTCAGACGACTTTTTCCGCTTCTTAGAATTAGACGATGATGTTTGTTCCACAATTGGTTGTTCCAACCATTTGTCATTTTTCCTTACAATTTCCCATGCATCAATGTGTCCAAAAGTCTTGCATTTTGTTTTTTTTTTAAATCGGCCATGGCATTTTTCATCACGTCAAGATCGTCACAACCACTGTCTCGAAGACGGTTCTACAATTATAAAAGTAACAAATATAAATTAATACAATCATATCAAATATAAACTATATAAAAAAAAATATACTTCAAAAATATACCGATTGGATGTAGAGGCCGTTAAAAATATTCATTTCGGCATTCATATTTTCCATTTTGTGTTCAAGTCATGGTGTGTTCGTTCATGATTTGGCACGTTTTGAGAGAAATGTTCAAGGATTCTTCCCCAAAAGCTTGCCGACTTTTGTTGATTCCTGACTCTTGGACAAGTCGAGATATGCACCCAAGCTTTTGCCAAAGCGACCTCATCTTCCGTTGTCCAAGGTATGCTTCTAGCTTTAGTCGGTTTTGGTATTTCTACAATTTCTTCATCATCATTTTCTCCTTCACCTAATTAATAACAAAACAATAATGTATATCAAATAAACAAAAATTAAAATTATAACAAAACATTTATGTGTAACAATTTTTTTTTTTTATATATTTAACGATTTAGAAAAAAATGTATACGAGTTTAAAAAAAATGTATACGATTTAAAAAAAATGTATACGATTAAAAAAAAATGTATACGATTTAAAAAAAAAATGTATACTGTTTATAAAAAATAAATAAATAAATAAATAAATAAATACGAGTTTAAAAAAATACTGTTTATAAAAAAAAATACGAGTTTGAAAAAATTATATATATACATATACGACTTAAAAAATTAGTAAAACTTACCCATTGTATTTGTAAATTGAGTTTTGGGACATATTCAATTTCGTCATCTTCATTATCGTAAATTGGTAATTGACGTTCTACACTCCGTTCACGTCTTGATCGACCGTCACGGTAGTCGTTGAATGGATCAAATTCACTAGTCATTAAAATATTATAATTGGCCGGATTCATTAGAGGAGGTTGTTGATAATATTGCGGTTGTGGTTGAGGTTGATTTAGAGGATAATAGTTTTGATTTGGAGGTTGGGGATAGTAAGGTTGAGTTGGAATTTGGGTACGATTTGGAGGTTGGGGATAGTAAGGTTGATTTGGAGGTTGCGGACGCGTGAATTGGGATGGACCGGATTGTGAGCGAGACCCACGTCCTCGACCTTTGTGTGAGCTTGAACCATGTTTGGATTTAGGCTCCATAGTTTTTTCTTGAAAGAGATTGATTTGAATGTTTAATGGAATAGTAATTTGAAATATTGTGTGTAATTTAAAATGCAAATGTGAGATTTTAAAAGGATTTTTTTTTTTTTTTTTGGAAACAAGCCCAACGTCCGAATATACATTCAATGCAACGTTGAAAAAATTCTTGGGAATGGCTGAGCCCGATTCGGTGTAACAAACCGCAAACCTCACCGATCGGTGCTTGCCACTGCAGTGGCTGTCGAGCATGCCGATCGGCAAAGCTCACCGAGGTGTCCAAACCGCAAGGATGCCAGTGCCCTTAGAACGAATCTTAACAAAAAAGACAACATTTCATCTAGTATTGGTCGATGGACGAACACACAACCTAAAGTTAATTAGGGTATTAATAGTGTGGAGTGTGGACTATATATGGAGATAATAGTATAGTATTTGTTAATGGGTATACGAGCTAAAGTGATTATATTCAGAAAGTAGCGTATATAACTATATATGTTCTTCGTCCCATACCTTTTTACAGGCTTTATCAGTTTTTTTACTTTCTTTTTTGGTTTGATTTATTGAGAATTGCAGCAAACAATAAAATTAATTTAGAGATATTGTCTGTGGGTTTGTCTTGAAAGTTGTGTTCTTTACATTCCAATTGGCTATGGTTTTATTTTATATATCTATTTGTAGGCCCACTAACAAAGACCTGTCTTGGTATTTGTATACCCTGTAGCCATATCTCTATCACTTCTTTTGTTTGTTTTGGAATAACAGATAACCACTCTCTTGTTCTTAACTCTTCTTATACGGAGTATACAAAGACTATCGATTGTTAAAACATACTGCATTTTTCTGGGTAAATTGCAAATTTCTTTGCTAATGTTTCCCGAAAACGTAAAGAATACTCCGATAAGAAATTTGTTGCAAAATAGCCACTAACATTTACAATTTTTGCAAAACAGCCACCCAATTTCAAATTTGCCACTAAATGTATTTTCCAAAATAGACACCTGAGAGATAACGTGTGTTAGTGCTCTCGTTAGTAAAGGTCAAAATGCATGTGAAATAACTAATATACTCTCATCTTTTTCTCCACTTTTATTTTTTATTTTTTATTTTTTTGGATTGGAACCTTTGATGTTTTCCCGTCACATCACAAACACAACTACCACCACCACCACCCTCTACCACCACACAACTAACACCACCACCTCTACCACCACACAACCACCACCAAACCTTTTGCATCACCGTGTTTTTACCAATAAGTTGCTGAGTCAAACCTTTTGATCCATTCAACCACCCTCGACAATATTGTAACCAAGTGTTTACCATTAAATATCCCTTACAGCTAATTCACTATCCTCACTTCCAAATTTATATTCTCATCTAGTTTACTCGATTTCTTCATTCCATAAAACAAAACTTTTCAATATAAATTAAAGTTACCAGATCGAGTTTTTAAAAAAATCTCGAAACAAACCAAAACAATGAGAGGTATGCATTTTACGTCGTCTAAAGCTTCATCGCCAACAAATTCATATGCTCAATCGCCAGCTAGAACACTTTTGTCTCCAATGAGTACTTCTCCTCATTATAGAACATTTTTCGTCACGATGATGGAAGAAGATTTATTGTATGCTGAAGAAATCATTAACAGATAGGACCTTGATTCTTTGTCCCACACGAAACTAGACTACTCCCTCCGTCTGATATTTATTGTCCACATTTCCTTTTATGTATGTCTCAAATTAATTGTCCACCTTCCATTTTTAGTAAATATAAGAAAACTTAGTGGGGGAATATTCCATTTGCTTGGTTGAAAATTGTACAGGTCCCATTTTTATTAAACTTTGTGATGTTTATGTCCTGACAATAATTTTGAGACGGAGGGAGTATTTGTTTTTGGGCGACAGGCGTGAACCTCGAGAGTTTGTTAAGTCGGTTAAGAGCTTAAAATCCAAGACGCATTTCTTCGTATTGGAGAGTGGTAGCTCGGAGAAACTCATTCATGCTCAAAAGTTGATGCAAGTTTCCATGAAGAGGCTCGAAAAAGAGTTTTTATCGAATCTTGTCATTGAATAGAGACTATCTCGATTCGGAGTCAGTTTCTAACATATCTTCGCGATCTAGATCGATTCTTTCAGATGACAATAATGCTTCGAATGAAGATGACACGAATTCATCCGTTTCTGATAGCAAAATATGGTCTCAGATACGGTTATGGCAAATCTTGAATCCATTGCCAATTGCATGATATCAACCGGTTACGGAAAAGAATGTGTGAAGATCTACAAAATTATTAGAAGATCGATTGTTGACGAGACTCTCTATTATCTAGGAGTCAAAAAATACACTTTCAATCAAATCCACAAAATGGATTGGGAAACCATCAAACCAAAAAGCAAAACAGGGTTGCAAGTGATCAACTTCCGTGGTGTATGAGATTTTTAATTGTTGTGTATTAGTTGTTGCAAATCTCATCTTCTATACAAAACCCTCTCTCTCTCTCTCTCTCTCTCTCTCTCTCTCTCTCTCTCTCTCTCTCTCTCTCTCTCGATTCAAGAGAGAAAAAAAATATGATGGTGGTGGTTGTGTAGCGATAGAGGTTGGCGGCGGTGGTGGTGGTGGTAGAGGACGGTAGTGTTGGTAATGTAGTGGTAGAGGGGTGGTGGTGGTGACGGTTGTACTTGTGATGTGGTGGGAAAACATCAAAGCTTCCAATCCGAGAAAATAAATTGAGGGTATATTGGTCATTTCACATGCATTTTTGACCTTTACTAACGGGAGCACTAACACTCGTTATCTCTTGGGTGTCTATTTTGCAAAAAACATAAACTTTAGTGGCAAATTTGAAGTTTGGTGGCTATTTTGCAAAATACGTAAACATTAGTGGTTGTTTTGTAATAAATTTTATCTCGAAGTATTTTTTGCATTTTCGAAAAACATTAGGGACAAAATTTGGAATTTACCCTATTTATTTGTTACATCAGCTTATACTTTTTTGAAAATATATCATTGTGAAGTTTTTTCTCCCACTAACTTCATAAAATAAAGGGCAAATACCAAAAGAATGCACTATACTTGTCAAAAAAAATTACTTTTATGTATCGAACTTTTTTTTTCACTCATTCGTGTACTAAACTTGCATTTTTGCCTCTTTTATACATTTTCGTACAATTTTATGACATTTTTGCCCCTGGATTTTCAAAGATTTGAGGGGCAAAATTGTCTCAAAGTGCGTAAAAGTGGAAAAAAACTTGAAGTTTAGTACACCAATTGTCACACCCCGCCAAGGCGGAAACGCGAGGGTGTAACTTCATGAATATTATCACAACACATGGTGTCTATATAGAAAATAACTACATGCAATAAAAATGGCAAAGTATAGACACAAAGTGTCATAACAATACCCAAAAGATAAAAACATGATAAACTCCAGACACAACAGCTAACCTCTTCCAATGCAACTAAGGTCTCGTCTAATCACTTCCTTCTATCATAGCCTTAGAATGTTCACCTGAAAATGATGTTTAAAACGTCAACATAATGTTGGTGAGATTCATAGGTTTAAGACTCATACACACTAGGCAACCAAAATCACTGTGATTATAAAATATAGCTGGACAAATAATTATAGTTATCATATGAGCTACATGTATCATAAGGCAACATCACACATAAGGCAACCATCGGGCGGAACGTGCCCACCGATCCAAATTCACAATATCCGGGCCGGAACGTGACCCCCGCTCCAAATAATGGGTAATTAATACCCTCCGATCGGACCACACAGCATAAAAATAGTGAGTAGGGATGCTACTTTCCAATTAGGTCGTATGCACGAGCAACAGGGTAAGCACCCTCCCAATTGGACCACACAGCATTATCACACAACATTTTCACATCGCATAACCATTCACATATAGCATACATACGATAACATTATAAGTCCAAGCTCTTTAACACATACACATAATCACAGTAATTCAAATCATTTAAGACAAGCATCATTCCCATCCCAAGTTTAAAACAAGTTAAAATATGGGACTATGAACTCACCTTAAACTCCACAGCTTCCACAAAAACAATTCACAATCTATAGCACACAAAAATAATCCACATTACACAAGGTCAAGCTAAAAGCTACAACCCATGTAATACTCATATGATGGATGTCTAAGACTCATATGACCCACCATGGATCTCCTAGACACCATACTAACCACTACCATGACCTAACACTCACTAAATCCCTTGCACCTTTAAAATCAGAAAATGCAGAATTTTTGGGTACATTCGCCCACACAAAATCACGACAAATAAAGCTTAACAACTCACACAAAAAATTTACCATGGTCTCTCATAAGCGTAGAAGCTAATCCCAGAAGGCCATGGACCAATAACACACACAAATACTCAAAAGAAAATCAAACTTGTCAACTACTCAAATTCGGATCTGAACGCACACCAAAAAGTTTCAATTAACATAAAATACTTCCACAAATTTTTATCGCGAATCCTTTTCGTGGTAGTCTAGTATAACCTAATACTTAACTATTCCAGAAGGGCTAGTCAAAATACCACTTTTACAACCACAAAACACCCTCAAACTTTTACCCAAAATCTGTTCCGGTTTGACAGCTTTGACACCTTAACAAAGAAAAATCAAAAGACCAACTTCCCGACCTTGAAATCAATCGTGGCTGGACTTTTTGGAAATCTCTTTCATTAAACTTAAATTTAGACCTAAAATTCATGATCGAACTCCTCACCATCTGTTAATTACACTCACATCTTTACAGCCATAGTTTTCTGTCCAAACCCTAAATCAATAACTAGCATGTTTTACACTCAAATCTCTTCACCAATTATCATAATACAATCATTAATTGATCCCAACCTGTTTTAATTAATTAATTTACAGAAACTTAAAAACCCTAGATCCATCATACTTAATATTACATGCTAAGCTAAACACATAGTGAAAAGTACCATACACTCAGTTATACCCACCCTCAAACATCATCTTATAACTACTAAGAAGAACACAATTCAAGCAGGGACCAAGAATCATACAAGCTCAATGGTGCTTATGCATGCAGAATGAACAGTGGTCCAAAGAGCCAAATTCAGAACACAAATTAAGCCAGGGAATGAGCTAATGAGGGCAAACCATTGGTACATGCAACAAGGTATCCTAAATAACTTTCTAAAACAGAAAAAATTCCAGAACAAAGATCAATTTTGCAACAAATGTGGACCATGAAGAACTTAGTTAAAACTGGTAGGTCATTGAGCAGGTCACTCACTCTCCCTGCAGGTCCAAACAAATGCTTGCACAAGCTTAACAAAAATTTCTAAAAATGAAATAACTACAGGTTTTGATAGACTAGGTGGTAGACTTCAAGCACAAAAAAAAATTCAAGTCCTAAATCATCCCACCAAATTCAGGAAAAATCTCCCAAAAATTGAGTTTTCTGACCAATTTGAAAGTTGACTTTCTCAATTTTGAGCAAAGTTTGACTTTGATGACTTTTGGTTGATCCTAGCTGATGAATTATGTAGTATTAATCCTAAATTAAACTATTTTGAGCAAACTAAACAAGTTTTAACTTAATAATCTAAATTTCCTACCCTAAATCCTACACAGTTAAGCATATATGAGATTTTAAAGATCATTTTGACTTTTACTACTAGAACACTGAATTTTTTTATTCTCCTAACTCAAATTTACCTAGTAAGAGTTATCTATGGAAAATACTACACCTCAAACCAAATAAAACTCAGGGATTAACACTATGCCAAACACCCCTTAATCCCACAGTTAAACTTAATTTAGCATGG
The DNA here is from genome assembly GCA_030686995.1 of Artemisia argyi. Classification (NCBI taxonomy): domain Eukaryota; kingdom Viridiplantae; phylum Streptophyta; class Magnoliopsida; order Asterales; family Asteraceae; genus Artemisia; species Artemisia argyi. The sequence continues at coordinate 153,210,859 of CM060706.1, read as the reverse complement.
TTGAAACTTGAACAATATATCCAGTGATCCAAATGATGTTCTAAACTAATGTTAAGGATAAAAGGACAACAAAGTGGGACAAAGAACAAGCAGACACACATATGCAGTAATTGGCAAGTCTCACAGTTAAACAACTACAACGTGAACTAATGACTTAGAAACTAACTAATGAGCATTTTAATCATCAAAGGGCATAAATAAGCTATTCTAACTCAGAAATAAACAGAAATGTAAGCTAATGAGCAGATGAACAGTATTAAGCAAAGAAATTGGGAATTGACTTACAAAGAGCCTAAGCTCATATCAAGATACCCAACTGCTTCTTCCACTAACCTATTGTCTCCCATGAGACTCTAAACCACTTCTGTCCATGCTTCCCTTTTCTGTATCAGCAATCTACAACTCATTTTTGATCTTTTTCTCTTCTATTTTTTTTTCTTTTTCTTATTTCATCTTCTGTTTTTATCTTTCTTTTTTTTTGTTTACTGAGAACAAATGTGATTTTATAAAACCCTAATACAACAATTACAACTTTGAGCAAGATTTAAAGAAATTAAGAAACTGAGAATGATGAACTTCTACTTTAAGGAAACTAAAATACATGAATTGATGCTGAAAAGTTTTACAAACTAAGTACTGAAAACTAAAAATTACACAAGAAATCTACTTTGCTGAATTATAAAATTACATAAGAAAAACTACATGCCATCTTAGGCTTACAAATGGGTAACTATATATATTAAAAGTAGAAACTAGAACTAGGGGGACTTTTTCTCCTTTTGAGCTCTTTGTCTGGTGTGATACATCTGTGGAAAAGTCTCCGTGTCACCTTGGAGCAATTCCTAGCCATTGGATTGTCCTGCTCTTCATCTCAGCCCTAGAACCATTTTTATGCCCTGTGGAGGAGGGGGGAGGTAATAATTAGTGTTGGGGTTGACTTTGTTATGGAGTAGGGGGGCTAATAGGATGGTGGAGGGGACAAGGATGTTGGGGGAGCAGGGTGTGTTTGGGGGCTGGGTATTGTTTGGTTATGGCGGCAAAAGAGAGGGGAAGGGGAGGTTGACCAAGGTTTTGACCCCTGTTTTTATTATTAATATGGGATGGGTGGGCTGGTGTGGTATTTGGGCCAAAGGAAGTGGTGTTTGGACTGGATCATGTTTATGCTTGTGTTTGGATTGGGTATTTTGATTTAGGTAAGAATACAAAGGGTCCGTTTGTTATTTAAGCTAAAAATCACAAGGACCAATGTTGTTATTTCATGAAATTTGGGGGGCTGAAGTGTATCATTCCCAAAGTATTCCTAAGGACCAAACTTGTCATATACCAATAACTCATGGACCGAATTTCACATTTTCCATTTTTCAAAATTCCCAGGGACCACTTTTGCCAAATTTCAAACTGTAGGGACCAAACTTGTAATTTTTCCAAAGTTTTCACCTAAGGATTAAATTTGATAATTTTGGCTTTTAAATGCCTTAGGTTTACTTTCCTTTCAAAACAAATGCTCAGGGACTAATTTTGTAAAATTTTAAAAGTTGGGGGACTGAAACTGCCAATTGTGCAAACTTTGTTCGTTTTTCATTATTTTTACTCATTTTGCATCTGAAACGTATAAAATACAATCCCTGGGATATTTTTAGTATTTTGATGCATTTCTGAGTGTTTTCGGATATTTTGGCAGTTCAAATACGACAAAAATGATGAGTGTTTGAGCACTCATCAATCCCCCACACTAAACTATTGCTAGTCCCTAGCAATATTTTTGGAAAACTTGATGGATTTGAAGTCTCTTTACCAAAATCCATCACTTCTGGAGTAGCCAAATGTTTTGGTTCAAGTAAGAACTATGGTCCACTTGATAACCATGTGATTTTGAGTAAATCACCAGCTGTCAACGGGTTTGATTTGTCTTTACCAGAAGCCGTTTGCTTCTGGACTAGCCAACTCTTGATGGACACATCCAACATCTTGGTGAGTTGATTACCAATTATGGTTTTTCCACTGCCTTTACCACAACCCATAATCTTGCGGGCTAGCCAACTCTTTCACTTTTTAGGATATGGCGAGTTGAGATACCATACAATTTTGGGCAAATTGCAAGCCATCAACGGATTTGATATATCTTTACCAAGAGTCGTTTTCTCCTGGATTAGCCAATCCTTTTGTCGGTTAGACATGGCGGACTGATAACGACAAAAATTTTGAAATAAAGTGAAAAAATTTTAAAATTTTAGGCCAAAAACGGGGGTTCTAGAGGATATAATGTGATAAAATTCGCTAGAATTTTCCCCTCCCCCACACTTAGAATTGAATATTGTCCTCAATATTCAAAGTCCCGGCTATTATGCCGACTCTTTGAACGTAAAAAGATAATATTAGAAGCTAACTGTGGGAACATCGTTTTTCATTTTCCACTTTATTTATAAGTACATACAAACACACACACATTTTTTTTTGAAGATATATACATTGAAAACAGCTGCAGGGGACGGCCACTCCTCCACACTAGGGTGTTAGAAAGTAGAAAGAAATCTGAGACATGGGCGAAAACCCATGTTTATGCTACTGTTTTTGTTTATCGAGTCGCTAGCTTGACTCGATCCCCGAATTCATTTGTCCTTGGGGAAAGTTTGGAGATCCGGGACAACCATGGATGGTATGTCCTCTCCAAAGTAATGTTTCAAACGATGCCCATTCACTTTGAAATTAGGACCGTCATTTTGAGATAATTCGACGGTGCCATAAGGATAAACCTTAGCGATAGTGAATGGACCAGTCCATCGGGTTTTGAGCTTTCCCGAGAAGATCTTGAGTCTAGAGTTGAAAAGAAGGACTCGATCACCAACGTTGAAAACGCGGTTCTTGATTTTTGAGTCATGAATCTTCTTTGTTTTTTCTTTATAGATCAAAGAGTTCTCGTAAGCTTGATCACGAAGTTCATTTAATTCATTCAGTTGAACTTTCCTATAATCACCCGCAGTTTTGAGGTCAAAATTTGCATGCTTGAGAGCTCAATAGGCTTTGTACTCAAGCTCGATCGGCAGATGGCACGCTTTCCCGTACACAAGCTTGTATGGCGTACACCCGATAGGTGTTTTGTAAGCCGTACGGAAAGCCCAGAGTGCATCATCTAATTTATCCGACCACGATGCACGATTTTCACCTACAGTTCTTTCCAATATTCTCTTAATGCCTCGATTGGAAACTTCTACTTGTCCACTTGTTTGAGGGTGGTACGCAGTAGAAAGACGGTGAGTTACACCATACTTTTGCATGACTTTATCAAATTTGTCATTGCAGAAATGCGTACCACGATCACTAATTATAGCACGTGGAGTTCCAAATCGAGCAAAAAGAGCTTTCAAGAATTTTACGACAACTCGGGCATCATTAGTGGGTAAAGTTTTCGCTTCAACCCATTTTGACAAATAGTCTACAGCCACGAGTATGTACTTATTTCCATGAGATTATGGAAATGGCCCCATAAAGTCGATGCCCCACACGTCAAAGATTTCACAAACTTGAATTGCATTTTGAGGCATTTCATTCTTTTGTGAAATATTCCCGTGACGTTGACAAGCGTCACAGGATTTGACTAGTTCCTGGGCATCCTTGTAAATCGTGGGCCAGTAGAAACCGGAATCAAACACCTTTTTGGCGGTGTAGTTTGGATTATGGTGGCCCCCCGTGGGACCAGCATGACAAGCCTTTAGAATTTCAGCGGCTTCCTGACCATAAACACACCGCCGGATGACTTGATCCGCACAGATTTTAAACAAGTAGGGGTCGTCCCAGAAGTAATGTTTCACATCTTTAAAGAACTTGTTCTTTTGTTGGGACGACATCCCTTTCACCACAAAATTACCCGCACGGTAGTTTGCAAAATCGGCAAACCATGGGGTAATAGAATCTCCATGAAAGGTAACCGCATTGAGTGTCTCGAGAGGGAAGGTTTCATTAATTTCTTTTCTCTCGAAGACATCTTGATGGGGGTTTTTCAAACGTGAGAGATGATCAGCAGCAAGGTTCTCAGCTCCTTTTTTATCACGAATTATGATATCAAATTCCTGTAGGAGGAGAACCCAACGGAGTAGTCTCGGCTTTGCATCTTGTTTTGCAAATAGATACTTTAAAGCCGAGTGATCCGTATACATTATGCACTTGGTCAATATCAAATATGGCTGGTGACTCCTCCTAAACCAACCAGTCAACCGTGTGCAGTTGATAGGCCCACATAGGAGAAAGTGCAAGTTATTATTGACCGTGGAAATATAGGGAAATCCCCGGGTCGTTAAGTCCCAACGAGATTGAAATTGTATTTTGAACGATTAGGAGAATGAGTGGTACTGAGGACAGTAACAAAAATGATTGAGGAATGATTATACTACTGATTGCTTGGTATTTGGATAATATGAAAAGATATAAACAATAACAGAGATACACACAGAAGCACAAATTAGAAAATCAGATAACAGACAAAGAAAAGTGGGTTTTATCAAATTACAAACTACAGGGGGTACAATTGAAACTTTTTAAAACTTAAAATTAAAAGAAAGTTTAAAATGATATTAAAATTATTAAAATGATTATTTTAATATTCAATTACTATTTAATTAATTAAAACTATTTAATAAGTAAATTAAACATACGTTAAATTAACTAAAAATTATAAAGATTACAATTTAAACTAAAAACTTGCAAAAATAATTTCTAAACCTTAAAAAAAACTTGAATAAAGTATAAAAAATGAAAATAAATATTTTTGTCTTTTTATGAGTTTTCTATTAATTAACAACTAATTATATTATTTAAACTAATTAAACTATTTTAAATTACTAATAATACTAAAATGGTTTATAAAATTATGGAAAAATTTATAAAACTAATTAACTATTACAGGAATCCTAAAAAATTATAAAAAATTTCTAAAAATTATATTTAAGCTATTTGACTAATTAATTACTTATTAATTAATTTAAATCTAATTTAATTAAATTAAATAAGAGAATTAGAAAATGGACAGTAGAAATTATGAAACTATTTTCTAAAAGTATTAACTAATTTATAAAACCTAGGAAAAATATAAAATTCTACTGTTGTTAATTAAAATTAAAGAAAACTATTTAATTACTAATATTACCTATTTAATTATTTAAACTATTTTTAATTTTAATAAATAGTAAAATGCTTAGGAAAAATATAAGAAAATTATTTTAACTACTTAAAGTTAATAATAAATTAAGAAAATTATAAAAATGGACAAGTGCTTATTGTTAAGCTGAAAGGAAAATTAAATAGATAATTTCTATTAAATAGAAGCTATCACTATAATTAAAGTTGGCTTTTTTCTGGTTTTTCTTTTATAAAACTAATAAAATACTTAAATTATGAAACTTTTATAAAGAAAACTACTTTGGAAACTCAGAATAAGCACTGAGAGTGCTTATTACCCTTGACAATTGACTAAGTTTGACCACACAAAGAAATAAGCTAAAATGGAGTTATGTGGGGTCCACACTGATTAAGTCAGGTACACATAAGTTAGTAGGACTTGAATAAGCTAGACTTGATGAGATAAGCTCATGGGATAAGCTAAAAAGCCACAATAAGCAATTGCCTATTTGGGTTCTGGGTCAGAAATGGGACAGACTTATGAGGTTGATTTAGGTGAGGTCCACTAATGCACAGGTCAAACAAATGGTCAACTCTTGAACCTTGATAGGAGGGGGTTGTAAGAAACCAATTAGGGAGTGTGGGACCCACTGGGGTAGCCACAAACAACCACCAAAGTAGTGGTGGTGAGATGGTGATCTGTGTAGCAGGGGAGTACCTTCCCCTGCAAGTGTTTTTGGAGGTCTGTAACTTGCACAAGAAAAATCTTAAAAATGAAATAGATGCAGGAAACTAAAGTTAAGCTGGTATAATAACTCCTCAATAAGTTTCAAAGCTTAAGATTGAACACAAAATTCTAAATAAATCATGCCATTTTGAGGATTTCTGAGGTTGTGCACTTTTTGACTTTTTAATTGACGAACTAAATTTGACTTATGTGAACTTCTGATTGATCCTACTTATTAAATAAGTTGTTATAAGCTAATATTAAGTTAAATTAGGCTAGGTTACTAATTTATGTGATGATATGGTGAGATTTGGACTCAAATATCACCACAGTTAACTGTGGTGATGAATTACTTGTGATTTTGACTTTTGGGTGTATGAGACCAAAGTTTTATACCTTAATTAACCTAAATAACACTACTGCAGTCTAGTGAAACACCAATAAACTCCAAACAACAACAAGAGCTAAGCTCACAATCTTGTTCCAAACACTACCTTAACTAACTGATGTGGGATTTTTTCAAAGCTAACAAATGATTTTTACCAATACATGAATACAGAAGCATACACTATGATTACTTAAGCCTATCTTAGCACAATTGAACTACTAATAACAACAACAACTCAAAATTTAACAAAGTACTAACTTTTACTTGAAAATTGAAATACTAAGCAACTACTGAATTCAATGAACAACTTATGCTACTTTTGTTTTAGTTTTCACTAAATTACTTCAAACAAACATAAATAACACATATATAAGCAAAGACAGCTATGGTATAGAAAATGAGCTTAGAAATGATAATAAGGCTTACAATTTATTGACTGTGAGCATCAAAACCAAGAACCAAGAACACTTAATTCCTCCCTGAGGATCTAAACCCAACTCCAAAGCTCCCTTATGCTTCCAAATCAGCTCTAAATCCCAGAAATCAAATCCAATTGCCACAGTTGACTTTCATTGACCAATTTTGTATTTGTGGTATTTTTTATCTTATACTGATTTGTAAGTTACTAAAAGCTTTATTGAGCTTATTAGGAGCTTATATGAGCTTATGAGTCCACAGTAACATCAACTAAGAACAATATTAAGTAATTTTGAGATTTTTGAAATTGGAAATTGCATAAACTGGATTAATACATAAACTTTGAAATTTATTGCTAAAAGAAGTTCACAATACACTTGAGAATACTGGAAACTACACTTGAAAGCTTAAGTTACACTGTAATTGAAAACTTACTTAATTCGACATACATTTTTATAAAAAATAAACTAGATAGGCTTCTCTTCTGCTTCTCTTCCTTTTATAGGCCCAAATTAGGGTTCCTTGTAAGTCTCTGAGCATATCCCACTTGAATCTTGACCCTCCAATCTCTGAATTGATCCTAGCCGTTTAAACTGAATTTGGCGCCAAAAGTCTCCACGTTTACTTGGGGCCAAAGCTGTGCAATTAAAGATTATTGGAATCATGTGAAGGTGGCAGGGGACAAATGAGATGGTTTTCAGACAAGTTGGGGTGATATGGAAGAAAACAGAGGAGGAGGGTATGGTTTGGTGTGAAAATTGGTGTGGGATGCATTTAATGTGATGTGGTTTGGCTGTGAGGTGGAAAGATGGTGAGGTGAGAGTAGGGGATGAGCTGGAGGGGTGGTGAGGTGGTGGCAAAACCACCTGGTTTCAGGTTTCAGGCTGGGGGTGAGGGTGGTGAACAGTGTTGGCGGTTTGGGGTGTTTGACCAGGGTCAAACCCTGGTTTGTATTATTAAGGGAGTGGGCCGAGGATGGATTGGGCCAAGAAAAAGGAAGGGTGGGCTGGGTATTGTGTGGACTAGGCTTGGTTTTGGTTTTGGTTTAATAATAAAAGGGCCCGTTTGTATTTATAACTCAACAAGGACCAATTTTGTAATTTTGACAAAATTGAGGGACTGATTTTGCAATTTTCCCAAAGTAGTTATAAGGATCAATTATGCCATTTATGAATAACCCAAGGACCAAAGATATAATATTTTCATTTTTAAATTCCAGGGACCTTTTCTGCCAATTTCTCAATCTCCAGGGACCATTTATGTAATTTTGGATTTTTAAAGGACTAAAGATGTAATTTCCCAAAATGTTATCAAAAGGACCAATTATGCCATTTAAGAATAGTTCAAGGTTTATTTTTCATATTTTTCCATTTTCAAAACCTTAAGGACTATATTTGACATTTTTGAAACTTGAGGGACTAAAGTTGTCATTTTGCAATTTTTAACTTTAAAGGACTATACTTGACAACTTATAAATCCCTAAGGACCTTTGATGATATTTTTCATGTTTTGATTTACCATGGACTAGTTTTGACAACTTTTGAAACTTGAGGGACTGAAACTGCCAATTATGCAAACTTTGTACATTTTTTATCTGTTTTTGATTATTTTGCATTTGAAACATATAAAACACACTTCTAAGATATTTTAAGTATTTTGATGCTTATTTGAGTATTTTTGGATGTTTTGGCAGTTCAGATTGGTATAAAATGATGAGTATTTAGACACTCATCAATCCCCCACACTAAACTATTGCTAGTCCCTAGAAATCTTTTGAGAAAAATTTAATGGATTTTTACTCTTTACCAAAAGCCATCACTTCTGGAGTAGCCAGATGTAAGAACTGTGGCACACCTGATAACCGTGTGATTTTGAGCAAACCACCAGCTGTCAACAGATTTGATTTGTCTTTACCAAAAGCCGTTTGCTTCTGGACTAGCCAACTCTTGATGGAATAGTCAACATCTTGGTGAGCTGATTACCAATTATGGTTTTTCCACGGCCTTTACCACAAGCCATAATCTTGCGGGCTAGCCAACTCATTCGCTTTATGGGATATGGGGAGTTGAGGAACCATACAATTTTGGGCAAATTGCAAGCCATCAACGGATTTGAGATGTCTTTACCAAGAGCCGTTTGCTCCTAGACTAGCCAATCCTTTTGTGGGTTAGACATGGTGGATTGATAACCATTATTTGCATTTCTAAGTGTGAAAAAACTGGTAAGTTTGATCAAATGGGGGTTCTTGATGGAACATGTGTTTTGAATTCGTGAGAACTCTCCCCCACACTTAGAACCGAATATTGCCCTCAATATTCAAAGTACTTGGTGTCCCACCAAGACTTAGAACGTAAGAAGGAAATACTATTAACCTTTTGTTTTAGTCTATTTACATACAAACGCACTTTTTTTTTTTGAAATAAATATATACATATATACAACATGTGGTTCATCTCCCCCACATTTTTTTTGAATGATAATGATCGTACTTTGCTCTTTGTCTTTGTTCTTTGGTGATGATGTAGTGATTGTGTCATGAAGTATTCTGCCATTCGTCACTCCTGCGTCTGTGGTGGTTGTCCGCCATTCCAACATACTCATACATCTTTGGACTTAGACTTTCACGTACAAGAAGTTCCTTTTCATTCATTAAGATCTTTGTCTTTATACTTTGTAGATTCTTCTTATTGGCGTAGAATCTTTCTTTGAACTTTGTGTTGCTAAGATCTTTGGGGGAGCTATCATATGCTTCGAGATGTATGTATGAGCATGTTGGAATCTACCATCATGGAAGTGAGGTACCTGCGAGTAAACAGTTAGCAATAAAACAACCGGTACTTACAGATAAGGAGTTAGAGTTCATCAACATCATATTGTGAAGACTCCCTCTAATCCTTATCTAGGCCGTTCCCATATCAGATACTCCCGAAGGAGCTTGCGAGACCTACTAAGTAGCTCAATGACTGGGTGAGTCGCTGGGGATCACTCCACGACTGTAGACCGTAATGGAACCACCGCAAACACTAAGCGTAACCCTTGTGGGGTTACCGAAGTGACCTGCTGTCAGGGCTGTTAGATGTTGACCCTGGCAGGATTTCCGTTCAATCACTGAGAAATACATTAGTAATCCTCTTATAAACGTTCTCGACAGATTGCTAAGATCTGCGAAGGACTCGATAATTTACAGCTGGTGTCCATTGATGTAGAACACCAGTTGTAGAAATACTAAGTGTTCCTAGGAGATCTTTGATGTATCTCAAGGCTCTAGACTCTATAAGTGCACACCTAGGTTTCCTATGCGGAGACTAGGGAAGGGTCTCCTGCTTCAATATCAACCGTCTCTAAGAGATAGGTCGATAGATTACACTGGTTCCCCGTGAGAATGAAACAAGCTCTTTTAAGAGAACTTGAGTGGTTAAGAAGGTTTAGTGCATTGCGTCACTGGGTCCATGACGACTTAATCTTCAATACCGGTGTTGTCTTTTGCAACAGCCAGTAGCATACGTATTGAACCCGGTGTCTGCCCTAAGGTTGAATCATATGGAGGGCTATTTCTTTTCACCCTTTACTTTACTTTTCTTTTTAATTCTTCAATTCCTTCTTTCCCTTTCATTCTTTTCTCCTTTTTTCGTATCATACCTAAGGACTTCTAATTCTAACTATGGGAGATGTCCTTGGGTAGATCCCTCCGGCTCTGGCGGATCATAGGACGGATATTCCTATCTTAATCACCTTATAACTCCGACAGTAGCCAAGAAACCTTTGATTGAAAATCTCTCAAAGTGTTTGTGATAATCAAATATTTTGGTTAACACTTTGAGAGTTTTGTGTACACTTTTGAAGGGCTCCCCCTGCACATGTGCTCATAAGTGTTTAATAAATTTGCACATGCGGGAGGAGCAAGCACTTTTGAATTGATCCACTTTCCGTGAACAAGACCGATTCGAGACACGCTTACATCACTAGTTAGACTAGCTTGAAGTTATTACCCGGCCTGGTCAAGTCCACAGAAAGTTTCTCGAGACGGTACATTTCTACTAAGACAAATCCTTTTCGAGACACGCTTACGTGGTTAGTTAAAGAGATACATTGTCAGCTTTTAGGTGACAACTAGCTCTAGTAACTAACTTGATGTTATTACCCGTCGAGGATAAGTCTTTTTGATTTTACTAACTTTTATTGTCTCGTCAATTCCTGGGTCAATACTTAGTCTAGCTCGCACAAGATACAACTTTTAAGCTTTGACTTCGTATATTTTAATCACTTTTTCATTTTCTCCCCTTCAAAAATAGCATATGAGATGTTGTTTTTGATAAACTTTTGATTAAAATATGCTTTTTGAGTCTTATGGGGAGATTCACCAAGAACTTTTGATTTTGAACAAAGTATTTTGTTTTGACAAGTGCTCCCCTTCAACAAGTGATTAGGTCTTATTGAGGTGAAATACTTGTCCTTTTGAGCAGAATTATGAAAATTCATAAACATTAGATTAATTCTACTCAAAAGTAAGAAGCCTTCGCTCCTTATGTTAGGATTGAGGCACTGATGCGTACCTCAGGGTCCTTTCTTTACAAGTTCGGGTTGTGCACTGTAATGCGTGCACAAGCCATAAAGCATGATTTTGACAAAACATTTTGTTTTGGAAATACTCCCCCTCAAAACGAGCATATGTTTAGACATTTTAAAACTTTGGAGCGAATTGGGGAGTAAAGATTTGAAAAATCTTGAGCAAAATTTTGAAAAGTTTTGAAAAACCTTTTGAAAAAATTTGAATAAATTTTGCTCAAGATTAAGAAGTTTTAGTTAAGCTTAGCATGAGAACTTCTTTTGGTTTTCAAGGAAAAGTGCACATTTGGTTTTAAAGAATGGTTTAGCTAGGCACTTTCCTTTATTTGAAACCCGAGTTGTACACTGAAATGAGTGCACAAGTCATTGTATTTTATACAAAATTAGTTTTCTATTAAACAAAACACTCCCCCCTCAAATAATGAACATTATTCGAGAGATAGTCTTCTTGAGCAGAATTTAGAATCGTATTAAAGAAATACTTTTTGAAAAATTCGAGAGATGATTCTGCTCAAGGTTTTAGAAAACATAATCAAGTATTATACAACAAAGAATGCTTGAAATTCAAAACTCTTTTACTGTTGAAAGTTGTTTGAGACTCGGAGTCTCTCTTTTGAGTTTTTAAAATCTGAAAAAGATTTCCATCGAAAGTTGAACCTCATGGGTTCTTTTTGAAGTTTTGATTTTGTGATGGATGGAAAACTTCAGGTATTTGGGATGCCCAAATCAGAGTCATTCTTAAATCGTAGCCAAAGCATTCCAGATTATGAAAATTTGAAAAATTTAGGACAACTTTGCTTTGGTCTTCACACTTGCTTTACTGGTGTAAAACAATAGTGTAGAGTTTGGAAAAATTTGTTTCTCACCATTTTGGATCCATTTACCAGTTTAGCCTTTAAACACATTTTGCCCTTTGACCTCAAAATATGTTCCATAAAAAACATTTTGTCGAATGTTGAAATTTTGACTTTCAATGGGATGACATGTACTTGCACACAGAGAAAATGCATCAGGCACAAACAAGTATACAGATGAATCAAGAAACTCATTCTAAATCTACCAAAATGCTCAGAATTCTCTAATTAATACACAAGATCACAGATTAACTCATCCTATCACTTGAGATTTTCCAATTATGATAATGGTTAGGAGTTATGATTTGAGACATTGCACGCATTTTAGCATCATAATGCATGAATATTGTACAAATTAACCATCCTAGTAGCAGCAAAGACATCGAAATCTTAAACCCTAAATCACTTGGTATCAAACCTATGTTGTTTCTAATCGTGCAAACACACCAACCGAGCATACTTCAGTGTTCTCTAAAGCTATATGAAATAATTAATTAGACTAAACACATAAAAAAGAAATGCCCCGATCGATAATTACATTAACCTTAGTTTCTGATTATGCCTTTTTGACCGTTGAAAACACTTGAAACATTTAGGGAATGATTAGACAACAACCATAAAGAAATTTGAAACTCACAATTGTGGATAAAAATCGAGGAAAAAAATCGTTAGTCTGATTCGTTGAGGTTTTAATCATGTGTGCAACTTTTGAGAATATGTGCGAAAACATTGATTAGAGCCTGTTTTATTTTCCATGCAAGGTCCTTTTACCTAAGTTTAAGAATTTTGTGAACTTTACTCATTAAAAGGTTAATTACTTTTCCATTTGAAGTCTAAACATGGTGAACTTGGAATCCTTGCTGAAAACATTTCTTTTCTCCCCCTCGAATTAGCATTAATTTTGTGAAACATTCTTTGCACATTTTAATTCGAGAGATCATAGAACTTTTTTTTGAAAGAATGAGTTTTATAATCCGAATGATGTTATTAAAAAATTGTGCAAACTTCATGATATTGTGAAAAAAAAAATTTCTCCCCCTCAAAACATGTTCCATTTTGACAATGTAAAGCAAAATTTATTATAATGGAGGAACATAGTTTTGAAGATTAGAAGTTTGTACAAAAGAAAGAAGATTCTTTTTGTAGTTTTAGTATTTTCTTATTGATAAAATATTTAAAAAAATTTGATGTTTGACTCTCTTAGGTTTTAAGAAAATTTTGCAAATCATCTGGAGTCAAACACCGCATACCAATATGGTGAACTAAATCAACAAACCTTGATGGAGGTAATGCCTTTGTAAACAAGTCCACCAATTGGTATTCAGTTACCACAAACTCTAATTCAATTGTACCCTTCTCAACATGCTCCTTTATGAAATGGTAGCGGAGAGCAATTTGTATGGCCTTGGAATTATGAATGGTGTTGCACGAGATTGCAAAAGCACACTTTGAGTCGCAGTACATTGAGATCTAGTCAAATACATAGCCGTAGTCCGTGAGCTAAGTTCTCATCCAAATGACGTGAGCATAGAAAGCAGACATGGCTACATACTAAGCTTTTGTTGATGACAGTGATGTACAATCCTGCTTCATTGACTATATCCCTTTGTAGCTAAACAAGATGTGTTGCGAATCACTGTGCCTTCTGCGTCCAGCTTGTTTTCCAAATTCATGTAATTCCAATGATGTGTTGAAGGGTGATGTTGGTAGAACGTATGCATATTAGACGGATCCAAATTGCGAGAAGACGACTCTATTATATCAAGAATGGTTGGAGTCGGTGCAAATGGATTGAAGAAAGCATTTCCGTCATAATCTGCAGGTTGTGGTACTGATTGTTGTTATGGATCTTCAGATGATTGTCTGGAGTTGGAAGCGGTTTGTCTTGCTGTTGTTGGAGATTCACTTGGAGGACCGTCTTTCTCAACAGTGTTTGTTGAATATTCTCAGGGTGTGCAGCGGAAATTGGTGAGACTTCTTGAGGACGATTTTCAATTGAATCATCAAACAGTTTGAGCAAACAGGGTTTCCAATTCCTTGCGAGAGAATGACAATGGTTCAGCCGAAGAATCCGGAAAATTTAGACGGTTGGATGCGGGTCCTAAGCTGTTGTGCTTAGAAGCCATTTGTGTGAGTTCATCAAAATTAGCGTGAATGGTTTCTTGAATTTCCCTTGTTCGACGATTCCATATCAGAAAACCTTTAGAATTTTCACAATATCCAACGAACACTCCGATGTCAGCCTTTGCTTTGAGTTTACCTAAATCATCACGATCATTTTTCGGATAACAAAGTGCTCCAAATACATGAAAGTAGTCGATGTTTGGTTTCCTTTTGTGAACAATTTGATAAGGTGTTTTGCGATGGCTTTTTGTGATCATGCAACGGTTTTGGGTATAACATGCAGTTGAAACAATTTCCGCCCATAAGTAATCTAGTAATTGAGCATTAATCAACATAGTTCTAGCAGCTTCCACTAACGTCCTGTTGCGTCTTTCAACAACTCCATTCTGTTCTGGGCTTCTAGGAATAGATGCTTGATGTTCAATTCCCACTTTCTCAAAATATGACCGAAGTGTCTGATTCTTAAATTCAGTTCCATTGTCAGTTCTGACTATTCGGACCGTGTTGCGTAACTGAACTTGAATTTTAGTGAGAAAGGTGATGATCATTGAAGGAGCCTGATCTTTACTTCGTAAAAAATAAACCCAAGTCCATCTGGAGTAATCATCCACAATTACAAGAATGTAGCGTTTACCGTTGATACTTTGAACACGCATCGGTCCACACAAATCCATATGAAGCAGTTGTAGAACATGATTCGTACTGTGCTCTGGTTTAGAAGGAAAATGAGCTCGAGTACCTTTTCCTTGTTCACAGGCTGAACATAAGTGATCTTTGGTAAATCGGAATCTTGGAAATCCATCAACAAGTTTATAACGAGCAAGGTCAGTCATAGTTTTGAAATTCAAGTGCGAAAGACGTTTGTTCCATAACCAAGATTTAGTCGATTCTGCTTTGGAGAGAAGGCATATCGGAAATGTAGCAATCATATCTGACATTGATATGGTATAAAGATTAGAGCCACGTGAGCCAGTCATCAGATCGTTTCCTTGTAAGTCACGAACGAAACAAGTTTTCTATCGGAATGCAACTTCTAGATCCCCATCACAAAATTGACCAACAGAGAAAAGGTTGTGTCCAAGGCCTTCCACATAATAAACACGACTGATTTCAATGTTCCCACTGACATAGTCACCATATCCCATGATTAAAGCGTAATGATCATTCCCGAATCTGACAGTACCAATGAACTTTGAGACAAAGTTTTGTAACAGTTTGAGATTGCCTGTCATATGTCGGGTGCATCCGCTATCAACAATCCAGAGAACAATCTGTACCACCTGCATCACAAGAAGAAGACACGGATGGAACAGAAGTAAGGGTGGAACCCATTGAAAGTGCGGGTTCCTGTTGGTTAGAAGCACATGTATTCAACAATTTAGGAATCCATTTAAAGTCTGGTTTTTGTTGTAACCAACGTTGCCAATTCCAACTAGTTCATGCTTTCTTAATGGTGAATTCACTAGTGGTTGACGTATTCCTAGATTTGTTCTCGGCACTTTTGGGGGTAACTTCTTCTTCATAAGACACCGTAGAGGGCGGCTTTCCTAAAATAGACTTAGAGGCAGTAGTGGGCCTAGAAGGAATGCGTGTCCTACGTTTCTTATGACGATTAAGAAGAGAATTAGCAATACACTTAGTATGTTCACCAGATGATACGTTTTTACGACAAAACACAAAAGATGCATTAATATTCAAAACATTCAAAGGTTCATCATTCGTTACATTTAGATTTTGATTAGAATTTGCCAGATTAGAATCTAAATATGATGCAACATGAGTTTTATTCAAATTCCTACGTTGATCTTCTACTCTTGGAGCTTCTAGTGGTCCTCTCTTACGTTGCCAGAGCCTATTCTTCTTTTTACTGTTTCGCTTGGGTCTGCTAACGCTATTAGGGGAGACTAGTCCTGTAGAAGTGAAGTTATCAACATTAGTATTTTGAACAACCTTTCCTTTATCAGTTTTGTCTAATTTATACATTCCTGGTGCTATCACCGTGGTGTCAACCATCTTTCCTTTTTCAAGTATCTTAATTTTCTCTTTCAAATCGATGATGATGTGATTCTTATCCTGAATATTTGACTCAAGTACACCATTGCAATATGTGATGTCTGCGTGGTTTTGTTGATATGCGACATTTTCAATTTTTAAATCCGCAATTTCTTTCTCGTATTTGAGACACAAACTTTTGAAAGACTCATTGTTTTTGCAAAGCTGACAAGTGTTTGAAATATGTTGATTTTGAAGTTTCAATTCCATTTTAAGACTTTGAGCTTGACACCATTCAAGCCTTTGTTTGAGTTGACCAATTTCTTTTGAAAACTGTTTTGTCACATCATCATTCTTTATTCTCAGCTTGTCATTCTCATGTTTAAGTGTCTCTAATTCCGCGTTCAACAAGTTATTATCTACACAAAGATCATCCACAAGCATAGAAGTACCAGATTTATAGAGATCATTCATGATAACAGACAAAATATCAGCACTGAGAACTTGTTCCAAGAGTCGATCAGCATCATTTTTTAAAACTCTATTTCTTTGCTCTTGAACCAAAATCTCATTTTCAGTAGAGTTGAAAACGTTTATCATGTTTTTGACCTCGTTTTGAAGTTCCTGATCCCAACGTGTAGCACAGAGACGGAGGTGTTTGACAATTGGCAACATTTGTTTTTGAAAAATATCTCTCTTTTCTCGCTCATAAGCGGATTGAAAAGTTTCAATTTTTATTTCAGAATTACGTGCAATTGTTTCCTCCAAAATTTCGATGTCTTCCATAAAAGTTTTGAAATAATTTAAGACACGACAAGTTTTTGGTAATGGTGTAAGTTCACCGGATGATGGTAAAGGACCATTTATTTGTGCTACAGTTTGGACAGGGGCCGCATTAGAGGATGAAACATATGACTCTTCGACAAACCATGATTTCTCAGGTAATTCCTTTTGAATCACAAAAGATTTAGAAAGAGGTGGAGCTTTTGAATAGTCATATGGTGTCCAGTATTGAACATAACTCATTTTTGATCGACTCTCGTCTTCAAGTTCTTCTTCTTCCTCAGTATCAAAAACAACAGCACGCACAATCGTATTATCAAGCATGTGGTCTATACTGTAAATCTTAGGATTTTCTTTGAATGCTTTGTGAAGAAACATTGATTTGAAATCGCAAAGTGCAAATCCTTTATCGGGTCTCGGTTTTAAAGAAAATTTCTGTATTGTTGTGACAGAGTTCCCGTGTTTGTAAACAATGTTACGAAATTCTTTGAGTTGTTTTTCAAGATCAACAATCTCACCAAGTAAGTCGTTTATATACTTCCTTTTTCGTATTTTATGTTCACAAAACTCCTTTTTGCAATTGGACAATTCTGTTTCTGTTTTTGAAAGGTCTCTTTGAAGACGTTCAACTTGCATTTTCAGTTCACATTTTTCACTTTCAAGTTTAGAAATCAACTTTCCGTTTGTCTGAATTAGATCTTGCATCTTGTGCTGAAGATCTTGCTCTTTGTTGTATGATTCTTGAAAAGCTTTTTCAAAACTTTTTGTATGTTTAATCTTTTCTTGCTGATTTGAAAGTTGTATTTTATAACACTCAATATCTCTTGCAAGTGCCTCATTTGTTTCTTTTAAAACTTTGTTTTTCTCGTTGCATTTTGCAATTAGCAATTGTTGATCATTCAGTTGTTTAGATAATATTATGAGGTCAGGCTCTGGATCAAATGATGGTTCATGTTGTTCGAAATGATCATGTTTATCATTCTCAATAGGATCATCAAATGAAATAACTGTGTCATCATCAAATATGACAACTGTGCTTATTTGTTCATCTGTTTGAGAAGATGAAGATGATTTAGATGGAACAACTTGCGCCATATCTGATTCAGAAGCAGAAGGTGAGGCTATTTCATGTATTAGGCATGCTTTTTGGTCATGTACCTGAGACAAGCCGTCAGTGTCATACACTGGACCTGAATCATTAAACTGAAGTTCCTGCATGTTGGCCATAAGCATCACAGCTGCATTGGCTTCCAGATCTTCCATGTCATCATCATTGTTAACATTTGCCATGAAGTTGTTATCCTGTTCAGGGAAATGTCCATCTTTTTCATCTTGAAGAGCCATGAGTAATGCCTGCTTGTGAAACTTACTACCCCGAGTTCTCGGTTTGGGACATGATGTTGCTATATGACCTTGTTCATTACAATTGTAGCACCACACTGCATTCCCTGAGTTGGAGTTCCTTGTTGCAACTGGTTCAGATCTTTGCTGAGAAGACCCTGAGTTGTTCCTGAACCCTCCATTGTTACTAAACCTCTGACCATTCCCATAATTTCCTGAAGAACTTCCTGAACCAGATCGACCATAGCTACGATTCTGAATTTCCACTCTTCCATCATTGACAACAGCTTGATTCCGTGTGTTAGAAGATGAACGTTGACGGTTGTTTGTTTTGTTGGAGAATTTGCTGAAAGCACGAGCAATAAGAGCAAGTCCCTGATTCAAAGTATTAAAGTCATCATCGTCATCGTCATTGGAATTTGAGTAATACACTGCATCATTGTTGTTTGATGGAACAAGTTGAGTAGAAGCATTCTGTGGAGATGAATCATAAGGGACCATTTGGTTCGAGGTAGAAGATTGTGGATAACTGAAGTAGTTCTGCTCTTGAACATATGCATGATTTGACGTTGGTGGTGGAGCATAGGGAGATTGAGCTACGAGAGCCAAAGAATTTGGTGTTGATGTTGGTGCGTATCCTCCTCGTAGAGCTCTAACTTTTTCCACTTCAGGTTCATGGTGTTTCAGAAAATCATACAACAAACCATATGGTGCATCATGAAGATTTTTGGTTTGACGAACAAATGTCACATATTTATGCCAATCGGGGCCAAAACTACCAACGAATTTGGAGTTTACTGCAATCCTTGGTATTGTGATTTTGTGACGTTCCAGATCATTGACCACATTTGTGAAACGATGATAGTAGGATTCAAGTGACTCTCCTGGTTCAATTGTGATGTCTGTGTATTCCATGTAAAGTTTGGATTCCATATCATCTTTGTTCAATTGAGTGCCTTCCATAAGGAGATGAACGTGTTCCCACATAGCTTTGGCTATTTTCTGAGCATCGACACTGCGATAAATTGGATTAGGTATACCTTGAAGTATATAAGCCATTGCATACTCATCAGCTTCACGATGTAATTTCTGTTCTTCAGTGAGTGCAGTTTCTGGAAGAGGTCTATCACCAGGAGGACGTGGAGGATCAGCAGTTGGATCACCAGCTTCAAATCTTGTTGGCCACTCAAATGGTCCTTCTAGTATCACTTGCTTCAAGAATTTCCCATGAGGTTTCTTTAGTTCAAGAAATCGTAAGAATCGACTTGACCATTGAACATAGTTCCCAGGTGTTAGCATTGGAGGTGTTTCAAGTGATCCTGCCTCATGTCGGGATTGTTGAGTTGTAATAACTTCACACATTCTATCAAACCAGTGAGGTTGTTTGGAGGAGAACTGAGTGTTCTATTGTGACATCTGATATGATTGTTGTTGAGGAATGATTTGATGTTGTTGCATCATTAGGTAATGATGTAATGGATTAAACGGTTGTTGTTGAACGTGTGATTGTGAAGGTTGTTGATACGGTTGTTGCTGATGGTATTGTTGTTGCTGATACTGCTGATGTTGCTGTTGCTGAGGATGAGGGAAGTAGTAATTAGGTGGTTGAGACATCTTTGAACACTTGTGTAGAAATGGATCTTTGTAGAAGATTGAAATGCACGTTCCTTTGATCAAGTCCAAAATCCTTGGAGTAACTTGAAATCTTACACGTAACTATAATCTTACGCGTAAACTTTTAGGTTAAGCGTAAAGAGTAGTTTAGGCGTAAACAAAAGAGTTTATGCGTAAGTTTTCTCTTTACGCGTAAGCTTTGGCTTATGCGTAAGGTTAAACAACCAAACAAATCTTCCAAACTTATCCAAGCTTGAAAGATATCCGAAGTCGAAGTATTCCACTAACTTATCCAAGCTAGGGAAGTACTGAGTCACCGTAACACAAGGAGAAGATCTTTGTTGAGAGTTAAGCGTAGATACTGAACCTTACGCGTAAGATTGACTTATGCGTAGAGACAACTTCTGCGTAGGATCTGTCTTCTGCGTAGGACTCACAACTTACTCGTAGAATCTTGAGCGTAGGAATCACAACTTACGCGTAGAAATAGACTTACTCGTAGGTTTTAGGCGTAGAAAACCAAAGTTACTCGTAAGAACAGGGTTTTGAACTTAGTTACTCGTAAGAAAAGGGTTTTAGGCCAAAAGTTACTCGTAGAAAGGACAAAAAGTACTGTTCACAGCTTTTAAATCGTTCTATTCACTTTAGTTACGCGTAAACTGGTCAGAAACTTGAAAAATCTCAAATTTTTGAAGAAAAATGCTTAGAAATAAGGTACTTTTGATCAAATAACTTCACTCATACTTAGAAAACACTAACTATTGAAGATTTTGCTACCAAAAACTAGTTTTCCAATATCAAAGAAGCTATAAAACCTTAAAAAATCACAACTTTATGCAAAAACTAAGCTTCAAATCACTATATCATCCTTGAAACTTGTCCAAGCTTCAAGATTTGAGTGAAAGAAACAAAGAAAAATGCAAAAAAGATGAAGAATAAGCACTCAAACCCCACGTTAGAACCAAGAACACCACTTCAATCTCTATTAGGCTCTGATACCACTTGTTAGGTCACCATTTTGTAAACACAAGTATGATATTGAAAGAAATGAGATGAGAATGAGAGGTGGTTGATTATAAGAACAAGTGAAAAGTGAAAGAGCAAGAGTTTCCTTAAAGAAATTCAAATAACCAACAACTGAAAGTGTTACATAAGCTTAGTATTTATAGGAGGAGAAGTAGGGCAACACTCCCTTCCTCCCTCCTTTCTTTAGACGTGGGCTTTAAGGCCCATTGGTCTTACATTCATAAGCCTTGTAACCTAAAACATAATGAAATAAATACCAAAGCAACCTATTACAAAAGGTAATGACCGAGACTTGACTAAATGCAAAAGTATGATCCCAACATTAATGCCCCACATATCAAATGTTTCACAGACTTGGATGGCGTTTTGCGGCATCTCATTCTTTTTGGAAATATTCCCGTGATGCTGGCAAGCCTCACAAGTTTTGATAAGTTCATGGGCGTCTTTATAGATCATGGGCCAAAAGAATCATGAATCAAACACCTTTTTGGCGGTGTAGTTTGGGTTATGATGTCCCCCCGTGGGTCCATCATGACAAGCTTTAAGAATTTCCATGGCTTCTTGGCCATGGACACACTGTCGGATGACTTGATCCGCACATATTTTAAACAAGTAGGGGTCGTCCCAGAAGTAATGTTTTACATATTTAAAGAATTTTCTTTTCTGTTGGGACGACATCCCTTTCACAACGAAATTTCCCGCATGGTAATTTGCAAAGTCGGCAAACCATGGGGTAGTGGCATCATCCCGGGTAGAGATTAGATTTAGAGTCTCCAGAGGAAAAGTTTCATTAATTTCTTTTCTCTCGAGAATATCCTGATGAGGATTTTCTAACCGGGACAAGTGATCAGCTGCAAGGTTCTCTGCTCCTTTTTTATCTCTTATGAGAATATCGAATTCCTGAAGGAGCAGGACCCAATGGAGCAGTCTTGGCTTTGCGTCCTGTTTAGCGAACAGGTATTTCAAAGCCGAATGGTCCGTATACACCACGCTTTTGTTTAAGATTAAGTAAGACCGAAATTTTTCAAAGGCATATACCACAACTAATAATTCTTTTTCTGTGGTGGTATAGTGTGTTTGAGCTTCATTCATGGTCTTACTTGCGTAGTGTATTGGCTGGAAATGTTTGGTTTTGCGTTGCCCCAGAACTGCACCAATAGCGAAGTCGCTAGCATCGCACATAAGTTCGAAGGGTAAGTCCCAGTTGGGGGCAACAAGGATTAGTGCCTCAGTAAGCCTTTTCTTTAAAGTAGAAAAAGCTTCGATGCACTCGGGGGAAAAGATGAAAGGAGCATCCTTTTCAAGAAGATGAGTCATGGGCCGGGCTATTTTGGAGAAATCCTGTATGAATCTCTGATAGAACCCGGCATGGCCGAGGAAACTCCTTATTCCTTTAACAGTGGTGGGATGAGGCAGTTTAGCAATAACATCAATTTTGGCCTTATCGACCTCAATCCCACTTTTTGAAATTTTATGGCCGAGGACAATGCCCTCCTTAACCATAAAATGGCTCTTCTCCCAGTTTAGACAAAGATTAGTGTTTTCACAACGTTGAAGCATTTTTTCTAAATGGGAGAGGCATGAGTCGAAAGAATTCCCAATGACTGAGAAGTCATCCATGAATACCTCCATGGTTTTTCCGATCATGTAACACCCCAACCCGACATGGGTCAAAATGTCACATTATGGTGCCAAATCAGAACATACAACGCAAGCGGAAGACATTTAAACATAAAGTTACAAAGGCATTCTAAGGGTACAAAATGAAATGCTAGTTTTATACTAAAAGAATTACAAGTCAAAACAAATCTAGCTGGATCAAAATCTAAGTCCAATGCAAATGGGCTTCTAGTCATCGGGTAGTCCACTAACGCTCCTATGCACTCTTCACCCAAACCCAGCTTCCAACCTAAAACCTGCCGCAGGAAAGGAAATGCGGCCGAGCTTAAAAAGCCCAATGAACAGATATATAACAAAGCAAACGGTTAAACGAAACGTATATAAGTATGAGAAACAAGACATCATAAGCTTCTGCTGAAAAGAATATCATCTGTCAAATGCATAAGAGATCAAACGAATAACTGAACGAATATCATAAATCAAATGAAATGAAGCATCATAGATATATCAAGCATAAACAAATCATAAGAGAATCAAGAGCACGTATCAACAAAGGCGCGTCTAACGAGATACTCGAATAGACACAAGAAACATAGGAAAGCCACGAGCCGACCTAACAAGATACTCGAATAGGTCTCAAGTCACATAATCACATATCCGTCAATTCATAGGGTGTACATAGAGTAGCTAACTCCAATGTACCAGAAGTGAAAGGGGTACAAGGCACGTACAGCCAGTCACTGTCTTCTCAGAACAAAACAGAACCTAGGATGCATCCATACACTCCCTGAATCAAACAAAATACACATGTCAGCTCATGACTGGACACATATATAGCTAATTGGCCATAGTGCACATATATCAACAGAAGGAAATGCCAGGGATCAATCACACCTCCCCAGAAAGTGTCATGTCAGCGGTGCCATCACTAACACGCCCATGGTACCTCCATGAGTAGAATAAAAACTCAGGCACAAGAACAAAATCATATCAAACAAAGCATATCCATAACAAACGAATCATATCATAATCAAACAGAATCTCAACCAGGAGATAGTAATCAGGTAATCAACAAAATGGATAGCAACGAATCATATCAAAGGGATCATAGCAAAGGCTTATATCAATGAATCATATCATAGCAAACGAATCAAAGTCAGAGGTTCGAAAAGTCATGAGATCGGAACCCTTACTGAGAAAGGGTAGAATATCTGTACCTTGACGAAAGCAAACAAACACCACAGATGATCACAAAAGCGATGACAACTACTCCTGCTTCACCGGATCTACACGAATATGATAATCAAGTATTATTTTATGTTCATATGAATCAGGTTACTTCTTTTAGTATACTTTCCATTTTTAGTACCTTTCTATTTTAAGTAAGTTTCCCGTTTTAGTAACTTTCCATAAATAGCAAGTTTCCATATTTAGCATCTTAAGGTTACACTTATCATAATTAGGGTTTACAATGGATCATTACTTAGTTTACTTACTTATTATGGCTATTAATGCATTTTCAGGGTTTCATAACCAAATATAGTAATTTAGGAATTAACTTAGGTTTAACATTTATAAACATATTAACCATGTCACATATCAATTTAGTTAATGAAATGCATTTAGGCACCTTAATCACATCTTTAAAGGTTATATTAATGATAAAGTGTAATTAGGTTAAAGCATGTTAATGACAAATAGGTTAAAAACATTTATTTTGCCTTTTATACATGGATCAGGTTATAACACCTACACAGGTCACACATTACCGAATTTTTAAAGTATACTTAGGTATTTCCTGGAGCTCTCATATAATTATCCCAGATTCATATATGTCTTAAGTACTTAGGTGAATTTTTCCAGAATTTAATTCGAAGTGTAAATATAGTCTAAAAATTCTTCAAGTCGACTGATCCATATTTCTGATCAGCTTAGACATACGAAAAGTAAGCAGTTTGAATACCTGTTAGTACTACTCCAAAAATTCCACAAAAATTCATGAAGGTCACATATAACCTATATTTAGAGCCTGAACAATTTGGAGTATTAACTCCTTACTGATTTCAAACTAAAAATCGTATACTAAAGTTGAAATTCGGATTACTAAATAACAGCTTTGACACTTAACATTGCAAAAATCAAAAGGCTACCCTCCCGACCTCCTATGGTTATAAGGATTTTATATCCAGAAAGTACGTTTCAAGAACTTCATTTTAGACTCAAGAATCAAGTAAAAACACGGTGATATCATCAAGATTCACCCTAACCAATCCGACCCAAGTTTTCTGTCAGCAACTATTTATTCAAAATAATCAAAGCAAGCATGTTTCTATTATTTATCCCATTTGATTAAATGCATAACTCTTGTGATACTTTTAGTTAGGTTGAGAACAACATGAAACATCTTTAAGAACATCAAGACACGCATAACAGATTCATATCATTGATTATATAGATTGGTTGGTCGTTATTTTATGTAAGGTTAATGTATGATTTCATGTGTAAATATTAAGTTTAGTATCAAACAGAAACACGTCCATTAATCAGAATCGAATACACACACGAGTGAATTGAACAAGGAAGAATCTGAGTTACCCTTGGTGCGTGATTAGTAGGATAGAAAACCAAGAATCGAATGCCCACTAATACCAGCCGAAACACCACCCACAACACCTCTCGAACAGCCTTAAAACCCAATGAATCGAACACCTTTTTGGACCAGGAGGTACCACGTCCAAAACACCAAGAAGACACGATCCAAACACACCCTTTGCAGCTTTGTTTTCGAATCAGTTTTGAAGGAAAAGGAAGAGTGGCAGCCGTGCATAATGTCTAGGGTTTTTAGGGAGTTTTAAGTGTGTGATATAAGGTAATTATGTGATTGATATGAAACATGTATTTGTGATATGGGAAATCAGAATTTCCGTGACTTATGGTTGTGATATAATCATTCCATACTTAGCTATTTTGGGCTTGGGCTTTGTTTGAGATTGCATGTTCCAAGTAAAAGAAAATCGGCCCATATTATGCTTAGTTAAACGTTTTCATGCATTTTATGTATACAAGTTTGTAGTTTTTTTATTATCATAAGTCTTATAAATTTATTTGTCATCAAATGATCAAATTTTATCACATAAATACTTAGGTTATAACTTAATATACATTTGATATTTAACGGGTGTTATAGATCATGTCATGGAAAATAGCCATCATGCACCTCTGGAAAGTGCCCGGAGCATTGCATAACCCAAAAGACATGCGACGATAGGCAAATGTTTCGTAAGGGCATGTGAAGGTAGTCTTACCTTGATCCTGTGGATCAATGGGAATCTGGAAGTAACCCGAGAAGCCATCGAGGAAGCAATAATACTCATTCCCCGCAAGTCTTTCGAGCATTTGATCCATAAAGGGCAAAGGAAAATGGTCTTTGCGGGTAGCTTCGTTAAGTTTTCTGTAATCGATACATACTCGCCACCCTGTAACCAAACGAGTTGGTATCAACTCGTTATCCTCATTTGTGATAACCGTAATGCCACCTTTTTTTGGAACACAATGTATTGGGCTAACCCAAGGACTATCTGATATAGGGTAAATCAATCCCGCATCAAGAAGTTTGATAACTTCTGCCTTTATAACTTCGTGGATTTTTGGATTTACCCTTCTTTGATGCTGCACGACAGGTTTAAAGTCCTCTTCCATTAGGATTTTGTATGTACAAAAATCCGGGTTAATACCCTTTATGTCTGAGAGCTTCCAAGCAATTGCTTGCTTGTGGGACTTTAAAACCTTAAGCAGCGCGGTTTTCTCCTGGTCCTTTAAGTCTTTCACAATAATGACTGGTAACTTATAATTACCTTCCAAGAATGCATATTCTAGATGAGGAGGTAGGTCCTTAAGTTCGACCTCGGGGAAATCATCATTTTTCTCAACATATTTGACTTCCGCTTTATGAAGTTGTGGAGGTAGAACAGGAATGGAAGAAGGATCTTTGTTCAATAACTTCTCAAGGAGAAGTATATCCCTCTCCAGGTCAATCTCTTGGTTATCAATTCCTTCGGGAACCGAATCACTTTTGAGAAAGGCCTCTAATTCCTCAAGGACAAAATCACTTCCCTCAAACGGAGTGAGGGAAGGAGAAGAATTAGCGATTATGGGGTGAGAAGAGGTAGTGGGATTGCCACTCGAAGAATTATCAGCGAATCCAAGGATTTCCTGGGCATACTCCTCGGATGCAATGTCAATGACATCAATTCGGTTGACCGATTCAGCATCATAATTCGAGGAGTATCTCGAGGTTTGATCAAGGTTGAACGTTATTGCTTCATTGCCAACTCGTAATGTGATTTCCTCATCGAAAACATCGATTAATGCACGTCCCGTTCTTAAGAATCCCCTCCCAAGAATGAGAGGAACTCTTGGATCTGCATCGAAATCAACAACGACAAAGTCTGCCGGAAAATGGAACTTTCCCACTCTTACAAACATGCCCTCGGCAATACCAAGGGGACGTGAAATTGAACGGTCAGCAAGCTCGAGAGTCATGCATGTGGGACTAAGTGCCTGAAGAGAGAGCTTTTTCCAAACTGAGTGGGGCATTAAGTTGATGCTTGTCCCAAGATCGGCTAAGGCAAAACATTCAACCATCCCCGGGAAAATACATGGTATTAGAAATCTCCCGGGGTCTCCTAGCTTCTCGGGAAGTTGTTTCAACAGAACTGCAGAGCAGTTCTCATTGAGTGGAGTTCGTGCCATCTCAAACAGTTTTTCTTTATTGCTCACCAGGTTTTTGATTGTCGATGCGAATTTGGGCATTAAAAGAAGAGCATCCGCGAAACTAATATCGAAGTGTAGTTCTTGAAAAATCTGAAAGAATTTTTCCATCTGATGATTAGCTTTATCACGGAGCTTCTGATCTTGGAATCGTGAAGGATATGGAATTGTTGGTTTTGGGTTGGCTTTTGGATTTTCAACAGGACCTTCGGTAGTTTCAAACATGACTCTTTTAGGGGGAGTCGGGACCGGGATAACTGGAGGAGGGATGTCATTGGTACCTCCGTTATTATTAGGAAGTACCGTATCCGTAGTATCCTCAGTTTCACATTCCTCTACAGGGATAGGAAAAGAGGTAGACGGAGCTGTAGGTCCTTGGTAAGAAACTCCACTTCTTGTGGTGATCACCTTTACATCGCCCCTCGGATTAGCGATCGTGTTGCTAGGTAAAGTAGTACCTGAGCCCGAGGGTCGATCATTTAAAGACTTCTTCAAATCAGATATTTGACTAACCAGCATTTTGTTCAGTTCTTCTTGGGATTTCATAAACTGTTTTAATAACTCATCATGTGATGGTCCAGTTGGAACAATGGCTTGATTTTGGTTTGGAAAATTTTGAGCCCGATTGTTCTGGAAATTCCCATGTTGCTGGTTGTTATTACCCTGGAAGTGGTTTTGTTGTTGAAAATTACCCTGTGGGTAATTGTTCTGACCTTGATTTCGGTTATAATTCCCTTGGTTCTGATTTTGTTGAACCTGGTTCTGACCAGGGTTGACATTCCCTTGGTTGTTAAAACCTTGGTTCATTCGGTTCTGGTTCTGATTCTGGTTAAGGTTTTGGTTTCTGTTTTGACCATTTTGGTTCTGGGACTGATTAAACCCTGGTGGTCCAATGTAGTTATTAGATCGGTAGCTCAAAAGGTTTCGATCCCTTTGCGGTTGGTAAGAATTACCTCCCGTATTATAGGAACCTTGAGCTGCGTACACGTTTTCACGAGCCGAGCCACCGGAGGCTGGGCACTCTGTGTAAGGATGTGGGCCACCGCAAGTTTCACAACTTGGGTTAACAAGTTTGACCTGATTATGATTTGTCTGATGGATACGCAAAACTGTTGTAGACAAATCATCAAGCGTTTTAGCTAGGATGGATATTTCATTGCTTGTTGGAGTGACTCACTTAAATGAGTCGTTCCTCTCAGCAGAGGAGTCCCAAAAATTATGATGGGCAGTCATGTTTTCGATTAAGTCATAGCACTCTTCAGGGGTCCTTTTCATAAAGGTGCCCCCAGCAGCAGCATTGATGGTGTCACGATGACGGAGTGTCAAACCATTATAAAAGGTATCAATAATGGTGACAAGAAGCATGGTGTGATTAGGAAACCGATCAATAGCAAGTTTGTAGTGTTCCCATGCCTCAAATAAGGACTCTTCGGGAAGCTGTCTGAAGTTGCTGATATCATTCCTCAGCTTTGTGACCATAGATGGTGGAAAGTATTTGGCCAGAAATTTAGTGATCATCTCATCAAAAGTGTGGATCGAATTCTTTGGAAGTCGATCGAACCAGGAAGTCGCATGATGAGTGAGAGAATAAGGAAAAAGGTATAAACGTAGGCCGTCGTCGGTGACACCATTTTGTTTCATGCTCTGGGTGACAGTTAAAAATTTGTTGAGATGCTTGTTAGCATCGTCACCCGGCAATCCGTGGAACTGGCACGTATTCTGGATCTGTTGTATCATGTGGTGTTTTAATCCAAAATCCGTGGCTCCAATAGTGAGTGGTGCAATGGGTCCACCCCTCCCTTGCATGGTAGGTTGACACAGTTCCTCCATTGTTCGGGTGTCAGGAACTGGTTCCTCCTTGGGAGGGATTGGGGGCTCGTCGTTCATTTTTGAGGGTTGCTTTTCTTCAACAGTACGTAACTCGGTTACGTTTTTATGACGATTACGTCGTGATTGTGAACGAGTGCGCATGCACTAAAAACGGTATCAATCAAAACAAGACAGAGGCAAAACGACAGTGAACTTGAATCCAATAATCACAAATGAACAGCTCCTTTAAAAAAGGTACACTATTCACAAGGATATAATGGTAAGTTTTAAATCTTAAGTTTGGGAACTTATTATGTTCACACCCCCAGTTGGTAGGTGTTCTGCCTTGGTTTTCGGTGGTAAACTTTTATGTAATTATATTCACAGTAAAATGTTTTTGGCTTTTCGTGTATGGGTGAAAAAAACTTGGACAATATTTTTGGAACTGATTCGTTAACCAAAATCGTTCCTTTAAGATTACTCGCAGGCTGGCGGGAGGAAATAAATGGATCCCTCTTAAGTTCGCAATTTAATGTCAGAACTTACCTTAAACCAACTGTATAGGTTGTAATCTTAAAGATACCGAAGTAATTTAACTTCACAGTTTGTTTTGTTGTTTATGATTTGTTTGGTGTTTTTAACACTTCAGGAGAAATGTTAATGAATTTTTTCCGATATGATTTTGATTTTCTCAAAAATTTAAAAAGTGGTGATATTTGTACAGGAGGGTTTTTGAAAACCACTAAACTTAAACCGTTTTGAAATACGCAACAACCTCCCCGGCAGCGGCGCCAAATTTTGACTCCTCCTAAACCAACCAGTCAACCGTGTGCAAATGATAGGCCCACCTAAGAGAAAGTGCAAGTTATTATTGACCGTGGAAATATAGGGAAATCCCCGGGTCATTAAGTCCCAACGAGATTGAAATTGTATTTTGAACGATTAGGAGAATGAGTGGTACTGAGGACAGTAACAAAAATGATTGAGGAATGATTATACTACTGATTGCTTGGTATTTGGATAATATGAAAAGATATAAACAATAACAGAGATACACACAAAAGCACAAATTAAAAAATCAGATAACAGACAGAGAAAAGTGGGTTTTATCAAATTACAAACTACAGGGGGTACAATTGAAACTTTTTAAAACTTAAAATTAAAAAAAAGTTTAAAATGATATTAAAATTATTAAAATGATTATTTTAATATTCAATTACTATTTGATTAATTAAAACTATTTAATAAGTAAATTAAACCTACGTTAAATTAACTAAAAATTATAAAGATTACAATTTAAACTAAAAACTTGCAAAAATAATTTCTAAACCTTAAAAAGAACTTGAAGAAAGTATAAAAAATAAAAATAAATATTTTTGTCTTTTTATGAGTTTTCTATTAATTAAAAACTAATTATATTATTTAAACTAATTAAACTATTTTAAATTACTAATAATACTAAAATGACTTATAAAATTATGGAAAAATTTATAAAACTAATTAATCATTACAGGAATCCTAAAAAATTATAAAAAATTGCTAAAAATTATATTTACGCTATTTGACTAATTAATTACTTATTAATTAATTTAAATCTAATTTAATTAAATTAAATAAGAGAATTAGAAAATGGACAGTAGAAATTAAGAAACTATTTTCTAAAAGTCTTAACTAATTTATAAAACCTAGGAAAAATATAAAATTCTACTGTTGTTAATTAAAATTAAAGAAAACTATTTAATTATTAATATTACCTATTTAATTATTTAAACTATTTTTAATTCTAATAAATAGTAAGCTGCTTAGGAAAAATCTAAGAAAATTATTTTAACTACTTAAAGGTAATAAGAAATTAAGAAAATTATAAAAATGGACAAGTGCTTATTATTAAGCTGAAAGGAAAATTAAATAGATAATTTCTATTAAATAGAAGCTATCACTATAATTAAAGTTGGCTTTTTCTGGTTTTTCTTTTGTAAAACTAATGAAATACTTAAATTATGAAACTTTTATAAAGAAAACTACTTTGGAAACTCAGAACAAGCACTGAGAGTGCTTATTACCCTTGACAGTTGACTAAGTTTGATCACACAAAGAAATAAGCTAAAATGGAGTTATGTGGGGTCCACACTGATTAAGTCAGGTACACATAAGTTACTAGGACTTGAATAAGCTAGACTTGATGAGATAAGCTCATGGGATAAGCTAAAAAGCCACAATAAGCAATTGCCTATTTGGGTTCTGGGTCAGAAATGGGACAAACTTATGAGGTTGATTTAGGTGAGGTCCACTGATGCACAGGTCAAAAAAATGGTCAACTCTTGAACCTTGATAGGAGGGGGTTGTAAGAAACCAATTAGGGAGTGTGGGACCCACTGGGGTAGCCACAAACAACCACCAAAGTGGTGGTGGTGAGATGGTGATCTGTGTAGCAGGGGAGTACCTTCCCCCGCAAGTGTTTTTGGAGGTCTGTAACTTGCACAAGAAAAATCTTAAAAATGAAATAGATGCAAGAAAATAAAGTTAAGCTGGTATAATAACTCCTCAATAAGTTTCAAAGCTTAAGATTGAACAAAAAATTCTAAATAAATCATGTCATTTTGAGGATTTATGAGGTTGTGCACTTTTTGACTTTTTAATTGATGAACTAACTTTGACTTATGTGAACTTCTGATTGATCCTACTTATTAAATAAGTTGTTATAAGCTAATATTAAGTTAAATTAGGCTAGGTTACTAACTTATGTGATGATATGGTGAGATTTGGACTCAAATATCACCACAGTTAACTGTGGTGATGAATTACTTGTGATTTTGACTTTTGGGTGTATGAGACCAAAGTTTTATACCTTAATTAACCTAAATAACACTACTGCAGTCTTGTGAAACACCAATAAACTCCAAACAACAACAAGAGCTAAGCTCACAATCTTGTTCCAAACACTACCTTAACAAACTGATGTGGGATTTTTTCAAAGCTAACAAATGATTTTTACCAATACATGAATACAGAAGCATACACTATGATTACTTAAGCCTATCTTAGCACAATTGAACTACTAATAACAACAACAACTCAGAATTTAACAAAGTACTAACTTTTACTTGAAAATTGAAATACTAAGCAACTACTGAATTCAATGAACAACTTATGCTACTTTTGTTTTAGTTTTCAATTAATTACTTCAAACAAACATAAATAACACAGATATAAGCAAAGACAGCTATGGTATAGAAAATGAGCTTAGAAATGATAATAAGGCTTACAATTTATTGACTGTGAGCATCAAAACCAAGAACCAAGAACACTTAATTCCTCCCTGAGGATCTAAACCCAACTCCAAAGCTCCCTTATGCTTCCAAATCAGCTCTAAATCCCAGAAATCAAATCCAATTGCCACAGTTGACTTTCATTGACCAATTTTGTATTTATGGAATTTTTTATCTTATACTGATTTGTAAGTTACTAAAAGCTTTATTGAGCTTATTAGGAGCTTATATGAGCTTATGAGTCCACAGTAACATCAACTAAGAACAATATTAAGTAATTTTGAGATTTTTGAAATTGGAAATTGCATAAACTGGATTAATACATAAACTTTGAAATTTATTGCTAAAAGAAGTTCGCAATACACTTGAGAATACTGGAAACTACACTTGAAAGCTTAAGTTACACTGTAATTGAAAACTTACTTAATTCGACATACATTTTTATAAAAAATAAACTAGATAGGCTTCTCTTCTGCTTCTCTTCCTTTTATAGGCCCAAATTAGGGTTCCTTGTAAGTCTCTGAGCATATCCCACTTGAATCTTGACCCTCCAATCTCTGAATTGATCCTAGCCGTTTAAACTGAATTTGGAGCCAAAAGTCTCCACGTTTACTTGGGGCCAAAGCTGTGCAATTAAAGATTATTGGAATCATGTGAAGGTGGCAGGGGACAAATGAGATGGTTTTCAGACAAGTTGGGGTGATATGGAAGAAAACAGAGGAGCAGGGTATGGTTTGGAGTGAAAATTGGTGTGGGATGCATTTAATGTGATGTGGTTTGGCTGTGAGGTGGAAAGATGGTGAGGTGAGAGTAGGGGATGAGCTGGAGGGGTGGTGAGGTGGTGGCAAAACCACCTGGTTTCAGGTTTCAGGCTGGGGGTGAGGGTGGTGAACAGTGTTGGCGGTTTGGGGTGTTTGACCAGGGTCAAACCCTGGTTTGTATTATTAAGGGAGTGGGCCGAGGGTGGATTGGGCCAAGAAAAAGGAAGGGTGGGCTGGGTATTGTGTGGACTAGGCTTGGTTTTGGTTTTGGTTTAATAATAAAAGGGTCCGTTTGTATTTATAACTCAACAAGGACCAATTTTGTAATTTTGACAAAATTGAGGGACTGATTTTGCAATTTTCCCAAAGTAGTTATAAGGATCAATTATGCCATTTATGAATAACCCAAGGACCAAAGATATAATATTTTCATTTTTAAATTACAGGGACCTTTTCTGCCAATTTCTCAATCTCCAAGGACCATTTATGTAATTTTGGATTTTTAAAGGACTAAAGATGTAATTTCCCAAAATGTTATTAAAAGGACCAATTATGCCACTTAAGAATAGTTCAAGGTTTATTTTTCATAATTTTCCATTTTCAAAACCTTAAGGACTATATTTGACATTTTTGAAACTTGAGGGACTGAAGTTGTTATTTTGCAATTTTTAACTTTAAAGGACTACACTTGACAACTTATGAATCCCTAAGGACCTTTGATGATATTTTTCATGTTTTGATTTACCAGGGACTAGTTTTGACAACTTTTGAAACTTGAGGGACTGAAACTGCCAATTATGCAAACTTTGTACGTTTTTTATCTGTTTTTGATTATTTTGCATTTGAAACATATAAAACACACTTCTAAGATATTTTAAGTATTTTGATGCTTATTTGAGTGTTTTGGATGTTTTGGCAGTTCAGATTGGTATAAAATGATGAGTATTTAGACACTCATCAGCCGGAATTTTTCAAAGGCATACACCACAGCTAATAATTCTTTTTCAGTGGTGGTGTAATGACTTTGAGCCTCGGTCATAGTTTTGCTCGCATAGTGTATAGGCTGAAAGTGTTTCATTTTTCGTTGCCCCAAGACTGCCCCTATCGCAGAATCACTAGCATCACCCATGAGTTCGAAGGGCAAGTCCCAATCGGGGGCAACAAGAATCGGTGCCTCAGTAAGCTTTTTCTTTAATGTTTCAAAAGCTTCGATGCACTCGGGGGAGAAGATAAAAAGAGCATCCTTCTCGAGGATATGGGTCATACGCCGGGCGATTTTAGAAAAATCTTGAATGAACCAACGATAGAAACCGGCATGACCCAAAAAGCTCCTAACACCTTTGACGGTGGTGGGATGAGGTAATTTTGCTATGACATCAACTTTGGCTTTCTCAACCTCAATCCCATTCTTTGAAATTTTATGGCCGAGGACAATGCCCTCTTTGACCATAAAGTGACTCTTCTCCCAATTTAGACATAACCTTGTGTCTTCACAACATTTGAGCATGTTGTCTAAATGGGAGAGACATGTTTGGAACGAATCCCCAATGACCAAAAAATCGTCCATAAAGACCTCCATATTTTTCCCGGTCATGTTGGAAAATATGGCCATCATACATCTTTGAAACGTGCCCGGAGCATTACATAAACCAAATGGCATACGTTTGTAAGCAAAAGTTCCGTTGGGGCACGTGAAAGTGGTCTTTTCCTGATCTTGTGGATCAATGGGAATCTGAAAGTATCCCGAGAAGCCATCGAGGAAGCAATAGTACTCATTCCCCGCTAATCTCTCGAGCATCTGATCCATAAAGGGCAGAGGAAAATGGTCTTTGCGGTGGCGTCATTTAACTTGCGATAGTCAATGCAGACACGCCAACCCGTAACCAGTCGAGTTGGAATCAACTCGTTTTCTTCGTTAGTGACAACAGTAATGCCACCCTTTTTTGGAACGCAGTGTATTGGGCTAACCTAAGGACTGTCCGAGATAGGGTAAATCAATCCGGCATCAAGAAGTTTTAAAACTTCTTGTTTGATCACCTCATGAATTTTTGGATTCACCCTTCTTTGCTGTTGGACTGCTGGTTTGAAGTCATCCTCCATTAAAATCTTGTGGGTACAAAATTCAGGGTCAATGCCCTTGATGTCAGAGAGTCGCCAAGCAATTGCTTGTTTATGTGAGTTCAAGACCTTTATTAGAGCAGACTTTTCCTCAACACTTAAATCTTTAGCAATTATGACGGGTAATTTATCATCACCCTCTAGAAATGCATATTCAAGATGAGGCGGCAAGTCCTTAAGCTCGACCTCAGGAAAATCATCAGTTTTCTCAACATATTTGATTTCCTGATTATGAAGTTGTTGTGGTAGAACAAGAAGAGGAGAGGGATCTTCGTTTAACAATTTCTCAAGGAGAAGAATATCCCTCTCGGGGTCAATCTCTTGGTTATCGATTCCATCGGAAATCGAATCACTCTTGAGAAAGGACTCAATCTCTTCTTAGATGAAGTCACTTCCCTCAAACGGAGTGAGGGAAGGAGAAGAATTGGCAATGATGGGATCAGAAGATGGAGTGAAGTTTTCACTCGTAGAATCATCAATGAAACCTAAAACCTCTTGAGCGTACTCCTCAGCAGCTACATCGATGACATCTATTCGTATTGATCCCAGTTGAGCTTAAACGATCTTATATAGAAGTTAACTTGATTAAACACTTAAGCTAATATGCGGAATGTAAAAGCTTAACTTAAGAAGAATAATGATTCACTTTCAACACTTCAATATTATTAATACGAGCACTCAACAATGCTAGGGTTTTACAACCTTGAAGTGAATAATAAATACATACATAAACTAACCCTAGGATCCTCCTTTTATAGACTAAGGAATCCTACTAGGTTTACAATACCTTTCTCTACACGATAAGAATATTCTAGATAAATATAATATTTACACAATCTATTCTATATTTATCTAAACCGTTTACATCCTTATCCCAACAGCAGTAGATTCTGTCAGCAGCATTTAACCTCAGCAGCACTTTGACATTAGCAGCAGAATCATTACCACTAGCAGCAGTTTCATTCTCAGCAGCAATTTCTCTTAGCAGTAGTTTCAAACCCAACAATCCTCCCCTAAACTTAATATTTATTTCTAAATAAATAAGTTTCTTCTAAGCACAATTAATCACTAGGAGGATGCTTCGAAACACTTCAAGCCTTGAGAATTTAGTTGATCAAATATCTTCTTATACTTTGACAGCAAATTGAATGCTTGATCATCAGAATCATAGTCTTTCTGCAACTTAAGTGATCTATTACCATTAACCATCTGATTGACAATATTCCAGTATCTTACCACTGGATAATCTTTTTCAGCTAGCATATACAAAGTAATTGGACCAATTTCTAGCATATGTACTCCAGAATCTTGAAATAGTCTCCATTTTCTCACTTTGTAGTCTACTATCTCTGTCCACTCAGAATCATCCATTGAAGGTTCATACATAAGTTTTAGAGCTCTCCACAGAACATTATCAGTCATAGTTATGATATGATCAATTTGTTCTTTCTCATACTTTTTACCATCAAACTTCTCAGCTCCAAACTTAGCCTTGTATAATGTCCACATATCATCAACATCTTCTATATCAAAGTAGTGTAGCATCTGTTGAAATCTAAGAAACCTGTGAGTCTTACCATCAGATCTCTGGACATCATGAAATGCTCCAATGTTAGCATCATATCCTGTAGTTACTTTGATAATAGGATATTTAACTCCTATTGGTTTGGCATCAACCACTTCAGGATCTTCCATCTTGCCAACCATAGTGTGGACCTTCAATTGTTCTTTTATATGCTCAGGAGGAATATGATCCCAATCATTCTTGAACTCATCTCCTTCTGGCTTAGAACTGCTTTCTTCCCCTGTTTTCCTCTTCTTCTTTGCAATAGAATTTTGAACAACACATTTTCTTTTAACACTTTGCACAGAAGAAGTAGTCTTAACTGCATCATCAAGCTGCTTAACAACTTCTGCTTCTTGAACATGCTCTGCTTCAACTACTTTTTCAGGTACCAACTTCTTGTTCATCTGAGCAATTTGTTCCAAATCCTCAGCTCATCCCATAGAATAAAAAGTATCTGTTCTCCTCTTAGCTTGTTGATATAAGTCAAAAACTTCTTTATCAGAATAAGGTTTCAACTGTACCAATGTCCATCCAGCCATATTCTTTAGATACCTTTCATATTCTATTCTTTGTTGTTTAACAGTTGGACCTTTAAGTATCTTTATCTTTCTTCTAGCAGTAGCATTTTCTTTTCTCTTCTTTGCAGTAAACTCTCTGAACCAAGATTGCACATTAAAAGTTGGAACTTCATTTTCTTCAATCTTGACCAGCTTATTGAGTTCAATATCAGCATCAATTCTGATCTTCTCATTTATCCATTCATCATACCTCTTTAAGCCTTCAGCCTCTTTCTCAGCTAACTGTTGATCTTCCATATCAATCAACTCTTGTGCTCTAAGTGCAACAGTTGTATCATGTTCAACTTGTAATGCCTTAGGCCAAGACTCAAATGGTACATCAGTGAAATCAATCCCCTTATACATAATCCTTGGTTTTTCAACTTGCTTGCCCTTGCCTTTATCAGTAGAAGATGAAGAAATAACCTTCTTTTGTTGAGCAACAGGTTCTTTAATAACAATCCCTTTTTCAGGTTTTCTAGGTGCTGATGATGTGATTGTTGTTGTTGTTTGTTGTGGTAGTGAAGGAGTTGATAATAGAGTAGTCTTCTTGCTCAACAATACCATGGCTTCAGCAGCAGCATTGTCACCAGACCCAACAGCAGAGTCTTGTGCATCAGCAGATCCACTAGCAGCAGAGTTAGTAAGATCCTTAGCAGTAGATTCTTGAGCAGCAGAGTCAAGATCTTTGTTTTTCACCAAATCTCCCAACTTCTTCAATGTTTCACCCATCAACCCTGTTGCCTTCACTAATTGCTCAGGCTCCAAAGTATTAAGTTGTTCTACCACCTTTTCTTGAGTAGCCATCACTTTTTCCATAACAACCTCATTTCATGATTTATCAGCAACCACAAAATTTTCAGCATCCTGAGGACTTTCAACATCCATATCACCAATCACTGGAACCTCCCCTGAAACCATTTCAACATTCATACCCAGAGCACTATCATCAATCTTTTCCAAATCTGCCTCCCCTGAACCCATTGCCTCTTCATTCCTCCCCTGTTTGGAAGCATCCTCTTCCATGTGAGTAGAGACATCAGGAGAACTAACAATCTGAGAAGTGCCCACTTTCTTCAATCTTTTCAAAGAGGTTGAAGATCTTGATTTCTGAAAGTTCTTAATCTATTTTTGTAATTTGGTGATAGTCTTGTCCTAATCAGCAACAACAGATGAGAGACTAAGAACTTTGTCCTCCAATGTAGTACATTTCACCCCCAAGTTGGTACAAGTAACCGTCAATTCCTGAATGAGTTTCATAATAGTCTCATCACTTCGACCTGTGTTACCTGGTCCGAGAGGTGAATCATGGACATTGTCATCATGTACAAGAGTTTCCGTCAATTCATTTGTCACTGGCCTGTCCTCATCACTTCGACCTGTGTAACCTGGTCCGAGAGGTGAATCTTGGGACATAAACTCAGTGTCAAGCCTAGTTTGATCAGCTGAGCCCCCTGTATTTGCCATTTGGCTAGGGTTACCATCCTAAGAATTTGATTCAGAAGAATCATCATCTCTAGATGTTGCCTTGGTTTGGGTCTTAATGATGTTATCACTATCCTGCTCTGCGGCTAAGCTAGAAGCAGTAGTGACAGCCCTTGCCAACATGTCCTCTCCAATAGGACAGCCTCATCTGGTACAGCCATACTAACACTATCCTGAGGTAGATCAGTGTTCTTTTTGGTGTTCCTACGGGTATAGAGTATTTTAGGTTGTTTAGCAGATGCAGTAAAATTGGGTGTGTGTTGGGCGTCAGTGGGATTTTCTGATCCTTCACCCTGATTATTTTGCATAAGTTGCACCATGTAAGGTGTAAGATTGGTATGTGTGCCTGAAAAACTCTTTCCATGTTTAACCAAGAAAGTAAAGGTTTTAGAATCCAATTTTGGAGCATTATAGGTAGCAACATGTCCTCTAAACTTTGTAAGTTGATTTTGAACAAAGAGTTGTATAAACCTTGGATAAAGCAAATAAGAACCGGACTCTTTAACACTTTGAAACATCCCTTCCAATATCATTCTAGAAAAATTGAATGGTTTACCTTTGCTTAAGCATACCATTGCAGAAGCAATAGTAGTACTAAACTCATGCCATCCAGAAGTTTTAGGACTCAAACAATGAAGAAGAAGATGTACCAAAAACTTGTATTGAGGACAGAGGAGAGATTTTTGAAATTTTAAATTTGTATGATTCCCCTCATATCCCAAATCTTTTAACCCAGCAAAAATAGGAGAATTGGCAAGACAAGTGGTCTCTGTTTCATCATCTAAGAGAAGGATTTCTCTTATTAATGATTCAGTTACACGAACCTTTTGCCCATCTACTAAAGCACTAACATGTTTTTCCCCATTCATAGTTTTGATTTTAGCGGTAAGCCAAAACTGTTTGATGTGGGAAGCAAATATAGTAGGATTCACAGTGAGTGCATACCTAAGAGAAGTAGCATTCAAAAAATTTACCATGTCTGTGAGATCTTCAGTAACTGATTCTGCATCAAGAACGACCACACTGTTGTGTTGCTTTGCCCAGGTACGAACGCAATCCATGAGTTAGGGTTTAGGGAAATTGGGAATAATTGACTTTGAGAAAAATGGAGTGTTAGGGTTTGTGATAACTTCAATTTGAAATATGAGAAAACCAATTAGGAAGATCAATTAGGTTTTAAACTGATTGAAGAAGTTACACATTCCACCCTTACACTTTCAACCGTAGCAGCACAATAACACTAGCAGCAGAGTTATATAACTAGCATCAGAGTGAAATAATCCAGCAGCAGAGTTGACAAAATAAGCTTGGTCAAAAAGTCAAGAATCCTTAGCAATTAATGTGATGATATTCCGTAATCCCTATAAAAACGGACTAAATATTTTCCCAAATCATCACTATCAAACCCTAATCGCAATCAAAACGCCAATCAACCAAATCAAAACTTCAATTCACCCAAATCAAATCAAATAATCATGAAATCAACACCCGAAATCATCAATATCTCATCCGATTCATCATCTGAAGATGAAACCCCTTTTGAAACATATGTGCCTCCCTTCCGTCCTCCTCATAATGGTTGTAGAACCAAAGAGCAAGCCAAAAAGAGAAAGCATGATCTCCCTCTGTTCAAAGATCTTCTTCATTTGAATCAAACCCCAAGCACTTCCAGGGGTAAAGCTGTGATGTCCCCCAAATCTCCATCGTCTTCAAAATCATCAGAAGACCCAGCTTGGATCCCTGTCAGACAACCATCTCCAAGGGAGCTTGTTTCCCCTTTCATCTACACTTCATCAGATGAGGATGAGCCTCCAAATGAACCACCTTCCACTCCTGAGAGGCCTCAGTCATCAAGGCCACGACCAAAGAAGTCCACCAAGACAAAGAAGACAAAGAAGACAAACCCTCCTCTCCCTCAGGAAAGAAAAATTGTTCTTGGACTTCCATGCCCTAGGAAATAGTGCTTGTAATCATTAATTTCATCTTAGGTTGTTGCACTCTTTTGTGGTTTCTGCAGTGGTCTTTGTAATTTGTCTTTTGATGTATGAACCTCTGAACTTGATAAATGATGAATGACAGATGTTCTTCTTTGTTGTCATAATATTGTTATTGCAAATCATCATTTAGACTTATTTCTGCAAAATATTAGACCAAACACCACAAAGCAAACAAACATATGTACTAGCAGTAGAGTTAGAAATAACAGCATAGTACATTCCATCACCAACATATGCTTTAAAATAAGCAGTAGAGTAACAAGAAGCATAATTCCTTTACATACTTTTACAAAAACAAAGAGATAAGTTTTTCAAAGATTTATCATACCAATGTTTGCAATTAAAAATTGAAACCTCCCCACATCAAAATGTTTAGTGAGAAGATCAGCAACATTGTTATCAGTATGAACTTTAACAATTTGAATCAACTTCTTTTCATAGCAATCCCTGATAAAGTGATGTCTTATCTCAATATGTTTTGTTTTAGAATGAAAAACAGGATTTTTAATTATGCAGAGTGTGCTGTTGTTATCAATATGAATTTTGGTATTCATGAAATTGTACCCATAATCCAATAATTGATTCTGCATCCATAGAACTTGTCCACAACAACTAGAAGCAGCCACATACTCAGCTTCAGTTGTAGAATTAGCCACCACTGTTTGCTTCTTGCATTGCCATGACACCAATCTGCTTCCAAGAAATTGACAACCCCCTGTAGTAGAATTTCTATCCAAAGAAGCTCCAGCATAGTCACTATATGAATATGAAACCAAATCAAAAGGTGAATCCTTAGGATACCAAGGGCCCAATTTTGGTTGGTGCCTCAGATATCTAAAAATTCTCTTTAGTGCATTGAGATGTGATTCTTTGGGACACACTTGAAATCTTGCACAGGCACACACAGCAAACATAATATCAGGCCTTGATGCTGTGAGATACATCAATGAGCCAATCATAGACCTGTACAAGTGAATATCCACTTCTTTTCCATATTCATCTTTCAGCAATGGTTTATTGGTTTCCATGGTAGTCTTGGCAGGCTTAGCATCTTCAAATCCAAACTTCTTCAAAATATCATTGACATACTTATCCTGACTGATAAATATACCATTATCTTTCTGTGTAACTTGTAGACCTAAGAAGAAAGTGAGTTCTCCCATAGAACTCATAGCAAACTTGTCCTTCATAAGCTTCTCAAAACTAACACACATAGCTTTGTTTGTAGACCCAAAGATGATGTCATCAACATAGATTTGAACCAGCAAAATATCATCCTTTTGTCTTTTGAGAAACAGAGTTTTATCAATCTTTCCTCTACTAAACCCAGACTCTAACAAGTATGTTGACAAAGTGTCATACCAAGCTCTAGGAGCTTGATGTAAACCATACATTGCTCTATTTACCTTGTAAACTTTATCAGGATGATCAGGGTCTTCAAAGCCTGGTGGTTGAGATACATAAACTTCTTCTGTAATGGTCCCATACAGAAAAGCACTCTTTACATCCATTTGATATACCACAAAATCTTTGTATAAAGCATAAGCTAAGAATAATCTAATTGCTTCTATTCTTGCCACTAGAGCAAATACTTCATCATAATCAAGACCTTCTTGTTGTGTGTATCCCTGTGCTACTAACCTTGCCTTATTCCTTATGACTATTTCTCTCTCATCTCTTTTGCATCTGAAAACCCATTTAGTGCCAATCACTCTTTTTCCATTTGGCAGATCAACCAAAGTCCAAACTTCTTGTAGCTTAAATTGTAGAAGCTCATCTTGCATTGCTTCCACCCAACTTGCTTCTTGTAGGGCTTTGTAAGTGTTTTTGGGTTCAATTTCAGAAAGAAAACATGCAAACAAGCAATTCTGAAGATCTTTATGACTATTTCTTTGATGCAGAGATCTGGCAAAGAAACTTTGATGTTGAAGATCTTTCAGTGCTTTAGTCATCTGCCTAGTTTGAATAGATGATTGTGGATCACTCAAAATTTGGTCTTTGGGATGATCCTTATGTACTCTTGTGGTAGGTGTGGGACTAACAGGAATATTGAGTTCCAAATTAGTAATGTCTGTATCAGCTCCAAATAACTTACCATCAAGTGCATCATCATCTGTATCATAATAAATATTCTCAAGATCAGGCATATTTGGATCATCAGGATAGATAGAATCATCAATAAATCTACCCTGAGTGCCCAAATTAGGAAACATTGAAGTAGCAGTAGAGTTAGTAGGCTTGGCAGCAGAGTCTGCTGGCCTAGCAGCAGAATTTGGTGGAGTAGTAGTGGTATCTTTTGGCCTAGCAGTAGAGTCTTCTGAGTCAGCAGTAGAGTCTTCTGGCTGTGTAGGAGAGACATTAACAACTACTTTGAGAACTTCATTAGTTTCTTTTCCTGCTTCAATAGGTATCTCAATACCTTCTTCAGTTTCCTTAGGTTTCTCTTGAGTAACAACATCTTCTTTAGGACTTAGATCAGTCTGAAAGGGTAGTAAAGTAGGACCAACCTTTAGTTTCTCAACCAAAACAAATTCTTCTTGTGGTTTGTTAGTGTCAACACTGGCAATAACTGGCACATAATTCATTGTTTTGGTAAGCATATCAACATTAAACAACCATTCTGGTCCTCTCCCTTCAGGATTATATGTGTTCTCAGAAAACTTGATATGCAAATTCTCCTCTACATGTTTGGTTCTCTTATTGTATACCCTGAAAGCTTTACTAATCACAGAGTAACCAACCAAATTTCCTTCGTCAGCTTTTTCATCAAATTTGCCTAGCTGATCCTTAGTGTTTAAAATTGTAACAGGACATCCAAATGGTTTGAGAAAATCAATCAGTGGCTTCTTTCCATGAAATAGCTCATATGGAGTCTTATTGTGAGGCTTGACTACCTTACTTCTGTTCTGCACAAAGCATGCAGTGTTCACAGCTTCAGCCCAAAAAGGTATAGGTAGTTTTGAATCAGATAACATTGTTCTTGTAGCCTCAATAAGTGTCCTGTTTCTTCTTTCTGCAACACCATTCTGTTGTGGAGTTCTTGCTACACTATGCTGTCTAAGAATTCCTTTCCCCACACAGAATTGATTCAT
This sequence comes from Artemisia argyi, assembly GCA_030686995.1. Lineage (NCBI taxonomy): Eukaryota > Viridiplantae > Streptophyta > Magnoliopsida > Asterales > Asteraceae > Artemisia > Artemisia argyi. Next base: position 153,166,870 of record CM060706.1, on the reverse strand, counting down.
CACACTATTCTTGAACTCAGTACCATTGTCACATCTGATTATCTTCACCTTGTGATTGTGCAGGTTTTCTACTCTTGTAATGAATGCCTTGAGTATTTCTGGAGTTTCATCTTTGGTGGCTAGAAAGAATACCCAAGTAAACCTGCTAAAGTCATCAGTGACAACAAGACAATATGACTTCTTGTTCAAGCTTTTTATAAATACGGGCCCAAATAAATCCATGTGTAGTAAGTGTAATGGCTCAGTATTTGTGTTCACAGTCTTGGACTTGAATGAAACTCTGTGTTGTTTACCCTTTTGACAGGCAACACAAGTTTCACAATATTCAAAAGTCTTTGTAGGCATTCCTCTGACCAGGTTTCCTTTTACCAATTTGTTCATGGTCTTGTAGTTCAGATGTCCCAATCTCCTATGCCATAATTTGGACTCATCAACAGTGGCCTTTGCAATTAGACAAGTCAAAGCCCTCTTAGGAACAATGTTCTTAATATGGTCACTGTATATATTCTCATTTCTAGGGACCTTCAAAAGCACAGATTTGTCATCTGGCAACTGATAGTCAGGAGAAAGGATCATACACTTAGTGTCTGTAAAAAGAACAAAGTTCTTTTTGTCACACATTTGTGAGACACTAAAAAGGTTAAACTTAAGTCCTTTCACAAGAAACACCTTCTCAAAGTCCAAATTTCCAGTTCTTAGAGTTCCTCTTCCAACAATCTTTCCACCTTGTGGATCATTCCCAAAAGCAACATAACCACCATCAAAAGCCTCAAAGTCTTCAAGTTGAGACTCATCTCCTGTCATGTGTCCAGAACATCCACTGTCAACAATAACCATATCCTTAAGCTCATCCAGTAGATTGACCTGCACATGAAAAGTAGAGACATTAGTTCCTCTTGACGACCCAAGCCATTACTGACTTGGATCTGCCCTGTGCATCAACATAATCAAATTTCTTTAAATCACTTGATGCACTACTATTCTTGGAAACAGAATTTGAACCAATAGTTTTTGGTTTCCAAGTCCAGCAAGCTGAGGCCTTAACAGCATAAAAGTGATTACCAACAACTGTATTTGTTAAAACTTTTGGCCCAGAAGTAGAAAATTTTGTACTAGCAGCAGATTGCTTGTTAGCAGCATAATGCATACTAGCAGCAGAATGCATACTAGCAGTAGAGCCAGTAGAAGAACCAGTTGTGGTTTTGAAAACACCATTTGATTTAGCAGCATAAATAGATCTAGTTGCACCAGATCTTAATAAAACAGCTCTTGGAACCATATTCCTATTAGGATGTGGGTTAGTTTGTTTAGTTACATATTTGTGATTCACCCTAGTGTATTGATTCCAAACAGGCTTTTGGTATTCAGGACATCTAACAATCAAGTGGTCAAAGCTACAACATTTATAACAAGCCTTCTTTTGTAATTGAAACTGATTACCTAATCTGTGTGAAACTAGGTTGTTGAAGTTTCTCTGGTTACCCCTAGGCTTATTATTAAACTTTTCCATTTGTTCTCTAGGTACCTCATTGTACTCTACCATTTTCCTAGAGATGTTATTTCCTAACACAGGTTTGACAAACTTAACCTATTCAATCTTAGGTTTAAACATTGTAGGAATTTCTTCCTTTTTCACACTTTGTTCTGTTTTAACCTGTTCCTCATCACTATCACTATCAGAACACCAATCTTCTATAATAGGAGCTTTAGGAAATTTTCTAACCTCATCCTTAGGTGTTTCTTTAACACTTGTGCTACATTCACCTACAGGTTTTTCAATATTTAGCTCACTAATGAAGGATAATTCTTTTCCTGGTGGAGCAAAAGCACTTTTGGCTGGAGGAGCCACTTCATTATACCCAATTCCACTACCTTTTCTCATCAAGGTATTTTCTATAGATTTATGAACCAAATCAGAAGCATATTTTTGTTTTTGTACTCTTACTACATGTTTATCTTTATCAGCAAGAGCTTCCTCTTTTTCCTTTTCTGCTTCTTCTAACTTAATTTTAAGAACTTCTACTTCACTGTATTTCTTAAAAATTTCTATATCTCTGAGATTAAGTTGATCTACATATTCCTTCTCACACTCTTTGAGATATTCTAACCTTCTTTCAACATTTTGAATACCTACTTTGTAACCTAGGTTATCAAGTTTTAGGTGTTCAATTTATCTATTTAAACTCTCATTCCTAGACTTAAGTTCTTCTATAGTATCAGCACAAGATTTAAAAGAACACACAGATAAGTCTGAATCATTGGATACCTCAGAGTCAGAGCCTGATGATGAACCATAGGCCATAAGTGCAAAGTTCTGCACCTTGGGTTGAGCAACAGCTACCAAAGAGAAATTTGGTTCTTCTTCAGCCATATCACTCCAATCATAATCTCCCAGTCCATCACAAGATACCAGTGCAGTCTTTGATTCTTCAGCAACCTTCTTTGTAACATCAGCATTCTTCTTTGGAGCTCTACACTCCCTGGCAAAATGTCCCTTCCTGTTGCAATTGTAGCACTCTATCTTTGATTTGTCAAAGCCTGGACTATCCTTAGCTTTATACTTGACTTCTCTTCCAGTCTTCTTCAAAAACTTTCTTGCCCTCAAGGTCAACATAGCCATTTGCCATTTAAGATCAATTTCTTCAAGATCATCAGGATCAATATGATCCAAGTCTTGATTAATGACATGTGACCTTATAGTAGTTGTGAGCTCAGCCAAGAATGCACACAAAGCAATATCACTGGTAGAAATCTTATCATTTGAACTAGCAGCAGATCCATCAGCAGCAGATACTCCATAAGCAGTAGAATGAGCAGCAGAGTGAGATTCTTGAGATCCTTTTCCTTTAGAGGATACAAAGGCAAGATTTTGAGTACCAGAAGATGAAGTAAAAGAGGTAGATAGTTCTGATTCATACACTCTTAAATTGTTGTAGAGACTCTCCAACTTCATAGTTTCAAAATCAGGCTTATTCCTCCACACAACTGTGTGCATACTCCATTCAGGTGCAAGACTTCTTAGAAATTTTAGGTTTACATCTTCTTGTGGAACCACATAGCCAACAAGCTTTAGATGACTAACAAGTTGGTTTAGCCTGTTGTATGTGTCAATTATCTTCTCTCCACTTTCAGAAGTAAAATTTTCAAACTGATGCTTCAGCATGTTTTTCCTGGATTTCTTAGTAGCAACATTCCCTCCAAACCTGAATTCAACAGCAACCATCAATTCTTTTCCAGATTCACAGTCATCAAAGTCCATTTGGAATTCATTAGGTATTCCCATTAAGAGAATATTGTGTGCTTTGATTTCCATCTTCCTTATTGCGTTAGCTTCAGCAGACTTAATTGGTATCTCCTTCCCATCAGCACTCTTCTCAGGTACAGAGTCACCATTAACAATCACATTCCACATGTTGAAATCAATCATGCGAATGTACTATCTGATTCTTCTCTTCCATAGCTCATACTCAGAAGGATTTAGCATGGGCACCCTTGAAACAGTCACCATATGAGTTTCATCACCCATCTTAGCAATAGATTTGGAACAGCAAACTTTTAAGAAACAAAATCTTCTTGATAATAACTTCTAGATCACAAGCTCTGATACCACTTGTTGATCCCAGTTGAGCTTAAACGATCTTATATAGAAGTTAACTTGATTAAACACTTAAGCTAATATGCGGAATGTAAAAGCTTAACTTAAGAAGAATAATGATTCACTTTCAACACTTCAATATTATTAATACAAGCACTCAACAATGCTAGGGTTTTACAACCTTGAAGTGAATAATAAATACGTACATAAACTAACCCTAGGATCCTCCTTTTATAGACTAAGGAATCCTACTAGGTTTACAATACCTTTCTCTACACGATAAGAATATTCTAGATAAATATAATATTTACACAATCTATTCTATATTTATCTAAACCGTTTACATCCTTATCCCATCAGCAGTAGATTCTGTCAGCAGCATTTAACCTCAGCAGCACTTTGACATTAGCAGCAGAATCATTACCACTAGCAGCAGTTTCATTCTCAGCAGCAGTTTCTCTTAGCAGTAGTTTCAAACCCAACAATTCGGTTTACCGATTCAGAGTCATAATTGGAGGAGTACCTCGATGTTTGATCAAGGTTGAAGGTGATTGCTTCAGTTCCAATACGCAATGTGATCTCTTGCTCAAATACATCGATGAGAGCACACCCAGTTCTAAGGAATCCCCTTCCAAGAATGAGAGGGACCCTTGAATCAGCATCAAAGTCAAGAATCACAAAATCTGCTGGAAAATGGAACTTTCCCACTTTAACGAATACGTCCTCGGCTATGCCAAGTGGACGAGAAATTGATCGATCGGCAAGCTCTAAAGTCATGCACGTGGGAGTGAGTTCGGGAAGTGATAGTTTCTTCTACACAGAATATGGCATCAGGTTAATGCTAGCACCAAGATCGGCCAAGGCGAAGCATTCAACCATACCCGGAAAAATACAAGGAATGAGAAATTTTCCGGGGTCTCCAAGCTTTTCGGGAAGCTTTTTCAAGAGAACTGCTGAGCAGTGCTCATTCAACGGAGTTCTAGCCATCTCAAAGAGTTTTTCCTTATTACTTAACAGATTTTTGATTGTTGATGCAAATTTGGGCCTCAAGAGAATAGCATCCGCGAAGCAAATTTCAAAATGCAAATCTTGAAAGATTTAGAAAAATTTATCCATTTGGTGACTAGCTTTTTCGCGGAGCTTTTGTTCATTGAGACGTGATGGGTAAGGAATAGAAGTTTTGGATTTAGGGTTGTCCACTGGAGTTTCAGGTGGTTCAAAGACAACTCCAGGCTTGCATCTGATTTCTGGAATATCCTGAGGTTGGACGTGTGCGGTACTTCGTGAGCTAGGAGTTTGCACCTTGTCCGTTGTCACCTCAGGTTCACGTTCCACTACCTTTGGAGGAGAGGAAGAAGAGGTAGTAGGAATCGCGGGTTCATTATAAGAAGCACCACTTCTAGTTGTGATCGCCTTAGCATCGCCCATCGGGTTAGCGATCGTGTTGCTCGGAAGTGTTCCTGAGCCCGAGGGTCGTTCATTTAAAGACTTCTTGATTTCAGAAATCTGGCTAACCAACAACTTGTTCATCTCTTCTTGGGATTTCATGAATTGTTTTAACAACTCGTCAGATGAAGGTCCGATTGGAACAATGGCTTGATTTTGGTTATTAAAATTTTGAGCACGGTTGTTCTGATTGGGACCTTGATTTTGAAAATTACCCTGATTAGGGTTGTTGTTTCCAAGAAAATACCCGGGGTTGAAATTACCCTGACCTTGGTTTCTATTAAAAATTTCTATATCTCTGAGATTAAGTTGATCTACATATTCCTTCTCACACTCTTTGAGATATTCTAACCTTCTTTCAACATTTTGAATACCTACTTTGTAACCTAGGTTATCAAGTTTTAGGTGTTCAATTTCTCTATTTAAACTCTCATTCCAAGACTTAAGTTCTTCTATAGTATCAGCACAAGATTTAAAAGAACACACAGATAAGTCTGAATCATTGGATACCTCAGAGTCAGAGCCTGATGATGAACCATAGGCCATAAGTGCAAAGTTCTGCACCTTGGGTTGAGCAACAGCTACCAAAGAGAAATTTGGTTCTTCTTCAGCCATATCACTCCAATCATAATCTCCCAGTACATCACAAGATACCAGTGCAGTCTTTGATTCTTCAGCAACCTTCTTTGTAACATCAGCATTCTTCTTTGGAGCTCTACACTCCCTGGCAAAATGTCCCTTCCTGTTGCAATTGTAGCACTCTATCTTTGATTTGTCAAAGCCTGGACTATCCTTAGCTTTATACTTGACTTCTCTTCCAGTCTTCTTCAAAAACTTTCTTGCCCTCAAGGTCAACATAGCCATTTGCCATTTAAGATCAATTTCTTCAAGATCATCAGGATCAATATGATCCAAGTCTTGATTAATGACATGTGACCTTATAGTAGTTGTGAGCTCAGCCAAGAATGCACACAAAGCAATATCACTGGTAGAAATCTTATCATTTAAACTAGCAGCAGATCCATCAGCAGCAGATACTCCATAAGCAGTAGAATGAGCAGCAAAGTGAGATTCTTGAGATCCTTTTCCTTTAGAGGATACAAAGGCAAGATTTTGAGTACCAGAAGATGAAGTAGAAGAGGTAGATAGTTCTGATTCATACACTCTTAAATTGTTGTAGAGACTCTCCAACTTCATAGTTTCAAAATCAGGCTTATTCCTCCACACAACTGTGTGCATACTCCATTCAGGTGCAAGACTTCTTAGAAATTTTAGGTTTACATCTTCTTGTGGAACCACATAGCCAACAAGCTTTAGATGACTAATAAGTTGGTTTAGCCTGTTGTATGTGTCAATTATCTTCTGTCCACTTTTAGAAGTAAAATTTTCAAACTGATGCTTCAGCATGTTTTTCCTGGATTTCTTAGTAGCATCATTCCCTCCAAACCTGAATTCAACAGCATCCATCAATTCTTTTCCAGATTCACAATCATCAAAGTCCATTTGGAATTCATTAGGTATTCCCATTAAGAGAATATTGTGTGCTTTGATTTCCATCTTCCTTACTGCGTTAGCTTCAGCATACTTAATTGGTATCTCCTTCCCATCAGCACCCTTCTCAGGTACAGAGTCACCATTAACAATCACATTCCACATGTTGAAATCAATCATGCGAATGTACTGTCTGATTCTTCTCTTCCATAGCTCATACTCAGAAGGATTTAGCATGGGCTCCCTTGAAGCAGTCACCATATGAGTTTCATCACCCATCTTAGCAATAGATTTGGAACAGCAGACTTTTAAGAAACAAGATCTTCTTGATAATAACTTCTAGATCACAAGCTCTGATACCACTTGTTGATCCCAGTTGAGCTTAAACGATCTTATATAGAAGTTAACTTGATTAAACACTTAAGCTAATATGTGGAATGTAAAAGCTTAACTTAAGAAGAATAATGATTCACTTTCAACACTTCAATATTATTAATACGAGTACTCAACAATGCTAGGGTTTTACAACCTTGAAGTGAATAATAAATACGTACATAAACTAACTCTAGGATCCTCCTTTTATAGACTAAGGAATCCTACTAGGTTTACAATACCTTCCTCTACACGATAAGAATATTCTAGATAAATATAATATTTACACAATCTATTCTATATTTATCTAAACCGTTTACATCCTTATCCCATCAGCAGTAGATTCTGTCAGCAGCATTTAACCTCAGCAGCACTTTGTCATTAGCAGCAGAATCATTACCACTAGCAGCAGTTTCATTCTCAGCAGCAGTTTCTCTTAGCAGTAGTTTCAAACCCAACAATTCGGTTTACCGATTCAGAGTCATAATTGGAGCAGTACCTCGATGTTTGATCAAGGTTGAAGGTGATTGCTTCAGTTCCAACACGCAATGTGATCTCTTGCTCAAATACATCGATGGAGCACACCCAGTTCTAAGGAATCCCCTTCCAAGAATGAGAGGGACCCTTGAATCAGCATCAAAGTCAACAATCACAAAATCTGCTGGAAAATGGAACTTTCCCACTTTAACGAATACGTCCTCGGCTATGCCAAGTGGACGTGAAATCGATCGATCGGCAAGCTCTAAAGTCATGCACGTGGGAGTGAGTTCGGGAAGAGATAGTTTCTTCCACACAGAATATGGCATCAGGTTAATGCTAGCACCAAGATCGGCCAAGGCGAAGTATTCAACCATACCCGGAAAAATACAAGGAATGAGAAATTTTCCGGGGTCTCCAAGCTTTTCGGGAAGCTTTTTCAAGAGAACTGCTGAGCAGTGCTCATTCAACGGAGTTCTAGCCATCTCAAAGAGTTTTTCCTTATTACTTAACAGATTTTTGATTGTTGATGCAAATTTGGGCATCAAGAGAATAGCATCCGCGAAGCAAATGTCAAAATGCAAATCTTGAAAGATTTAGAAAAATTTATCCATTTGGTGACTAGCTTTTTCGCGGAGCTTTTGTTCATTGAGACGTGATGGGTAAGGAATAGAAGTTTTGGATTTAGGGTTGTCCACTGGAGTTTCAGGTGGTTCAAAGACAACTCCAGGCTTGCATCTGGTTTCTGGAATATCCTGAGGTTGGACGTGTGCGGTACTTCCTGAGCTAGGAGTTTGCACCTTGTCCGTTGTCACCTCAGGTTCACGTTTCACTACCTTTGGAGGAGAGGAAGAAGAGGTAGTAAGAATCGCGGGTTCATCATAAGAAGCACCACTTCTAGTTGTGATCGCCTTAGCATCGCCCCTCGGGTTAGCGATCGTGTTGCTCGGAAGTGTTCCTGAGCCCGAGGGTCGTTCATTTAAGGACTTCTTGATTTCAGAAATCTGGCTAACCAACAACTTGTTCATCTATTCTTAGGATTTCATGAATTGTTTTAACAACTCGTCAGATGAAGGTCCGGTTGGAACAATGGCTTGATTTTGGTTATTAAAATTTTGAGCACGGTAGTTCTGATTGGGACCTTGATTTTGAAAATTACCCTGATTAGGGTTGTTGTTTCCAAGAAAATACCCGGGGTTGAAATTACCCTGACCTTGGTTTCTATTAAAGTTTCCTTGATTTTGGAAACCTTGGTTTTGATTTTGAAAATCGTGACCCTGATGGAAGTTACCTTGGTTTTGAAAACCTTGGTTCATTCTATTTTGATTCTGGTTATGGTTTTGGACATTCTGGTTTTGATTAAAACCGGGAGGTCCAGGGTAATGATTAGGACGATAGTTCGGGTCCATAGGAGGGCGGTATTGATTGGCTCCTTGATTAGATGACCCGGCTACAGCATGAGCTTCAAACGGAGAACCATCAGTAGCTGTGCAATTGTAGTAGGCATGCGGCCCACCACAAGTTACACAGACTTCCACTTTTTTAACCTCAGCAGGTGGAGGATGTTGTGGAAAAGAGACTTTCTTTTGCTGGGCGAGAACCAAAGCTTGAATAGCCTCAGTAAGCTTGTCAATATTAGCATCGGTGCTAGACTGACTGATAGGAGATGAAGTGGAAGGACCCGCACTAATTTGGGAAACGACCGGCTTGCTTCGTGTAGAGCGGACCTTGGACTTGTTCTCAATGATTGCTAAGGCTTCTTTGGTGGTTCTACTCAAAAAGTTACCTCCCGCGGAGGCATTGAGGGAATCCTGATCAACTTGGCTCACGCCATTGTAGAAAGTATCGAGTTGCATCAACTCGGAGAAACCATGATGTGGACACTTGCGAAGTAATTCTTTGAAACGGTCCCGCGCTTCACCAAATGATTCATCATATTTTATAGTGAACTTGGTGATTTCGTTTTTAAGACTCGTGGTCTTTGAAGGTGGGAAGAATTCATTCACAAACTTTTTTACCAAGTCTTCCCATGTCTCAATAGATCAAGGGGGTTGTTTCTCAAGCCAAATCCGGGCTTGACCCTCGAGGGAGAATGGAAAGAAAAGAAGCTTGATTGCTTCACACGGGACATTTTTGTATTTGATGGTTGATGTGATTTTATTGAACCATCGAATGTGAGCATGAGGATCGTCCCTCTCAAAACCGTAAAATTGACTTGAGGTTACAAGATTGAGTAACCCAGTTTTGAGCTCAAAACTATCAGCCACGATGGCTGGAACAACAATAGCGTCTCCGTAACCCTTGATGGGTGCTTGGAGAAGCTCACACATGGGGCGGTCTTCCGCCATGGTGACAGCTGAAGTGGAAACAGTACGGATCTCAGATCCGACTGTTGGTGCTGAACGTCTACGAAATCTTCTAGGAATTCTTATAAGCTCACGTAATGGGCTAGTAGACCTAGAAGAACGAGTGCGCATGCACTAGGAACAAAAATCAATCAAAACAAAGTCGAGGCAAAACCACAGTAAACTTAAACCAATAATCACAAGTAAGTGGCTTCTTTAAGAAAGGTACACCACCTACAGGGATACAAAGGCAAGTTTTTATCTTTTGTTTGGGAACTTATTATGTTCACACCCCCAGTTAGTAGGTGTTCTGTCTTGGTTTGCGACGGTTTATTTTTATGTAATTATTATTCACAAGAAATGACGAATGTTTTTGGGTTTTTGTGTATGGGTGAAAAAAATTTTTGGACAATATTTTTGGTATCGTTTCGTTTACCAAAATCGTATCTCTTTAAAAATCACCTTAAAAGAAATGCGATACAGAGAACGTAACGATATGTTTTGTTTGTTTTTTATTTTTTTTTGGTGTTGTTAACACTTTAGGAAAAGTGTTAATGAAATTTTTGTTTTATGATTAAGATATACAAAAAGTGGTGGAGTTTATACAATGATGTGTGAAAAATCACTAATCTCTAAAAACGTGTGCAGATACGCAGCAGCCTCCCCGGCAGCGGCGCCAAATTTTGATTGGTCCTAGAAGGTCAACTAAATTGACCAGGTGATGGTCAACCAAGTTAAACGTCAAAAACCAACTAACCAAGGAGTTTAGGGAATCCCCGGGTCGTTATGTCCCGGTGAGGCGTGCAATTGTATTTGTGAACGTTTTAAATGATCGGGTGATTAATCAGGAGGGTTAGGAATTTGATTATTATGATTACACTATGAGATTATGATGGAAAATAACTTAGAAACACTTTATTAACAATTACTGATTATCAGATAACCTAAAAACGTGATTTAACCTAAAAACGCGCGTTTGAGTTTAAATTAAACACGAACGCGCAAAATTAAAAGTGAAACGGAAGCAAATAAAGTCCTATGGTTATGAAAATTATATTTTTACAATCCTAATGATGTAAGAAAATTTTTGGAAAATTAAAATTATTTTTACAACTATTTAATTAATTACTATTAATTAATTATTAATTATTAATTACTTTTTAATTAACTAAATTATACTAAATTACAAATAATTATGAAATTTAACTAGAAAAATGAAACTTAAATTTAGAAAAATCTAAAATATTATAAAACTAATTTTAAAACAGAAAAACTATTTTTCCTACTTTTTAATTAATTATTACTAATTAAAACTAATTATTTAATTAATTTAAATTAAACTAAATTATAAAAAATACTAAATGATCAAGGAAAAATCTGAAAAAATTACTAAAAATCTATTATGAGTACAGAAGCCTAGGAAAAATTTAAAATTAGATGTTGTTTATAAATAAGCAGAAAATAAGCCAAAAGGGCTTAAATAGAAGCTATCACTTTTTGTATTTTTGGTTTTTTCTAATTTTTCTTTTACACAACTATTTTACTACTAATATTAAGCACTTTTTACAAAGGAACTTTTGATGGAAATGGAAAATAAGCTCTGTGAAAAGTAATAAGCACAACAGTTAAGCTTAATGAGCTTAAATGGGATTTTTAGGAAACAAAAGCTCAATAATAAGCTACTAGAGTGAAAATGAAGTTGAGATCTACTGAGATTAGAGCTTGTAGGATTAACTTAACCAATAAGAACACTTAAACTAACAAGTAGCTGCAATAAGCACATTCTACTAAACACAAGCCAAACAGGTCTAGAGGGGCAACTACAGCCCAGGGTAGGGCCCACAAGGAGGATCCAAGGTCCAAAAACAAGGGTAAAACTAACAAGTTCTCCTGAGGGGCTTTCCAAATTGCCCAAGATCAAGGTAAAAGCTCAAGTTGTGAGCTTGTGGGGGACTTGGGAAAATGGGTCTGCTACGCTAAACACATGGTGAGTTTTGGCATAAGCAGTGTAGTATAATAAGCTCAAAAGTGAAAAGTACCACACACTCAGTTATACCCACCCTCAAACATCATCTTATAACTACTAAGAAGAACACAATTCAAGCAAGGACCAAGAATCATACAAGCTCAATGGTGCTTATGCATGCAGAATGAACAGTGGTCCAAATAGCCAAATTCAAAACACAAATTAAGCCAGGGAATGAGCTAATGAGGGCAAACCATTAGTACATGCAACAAGGTATCCTAAATAACTTTCTAAAACAGAAAAAAGTCCAGAACAAAGATCAATTTTGCAACAAATGTGGACCATGAAGAACTTAGTTAAAACTGGTAGGTCATTGAGCAGGTCACTCACTCCCCCTGCAGGTCCAAACAAATGCTTGCACAAGCTTAACAAAAAATTCTAAAAATGAAATAACTACAGGTTTTGATAGACTAGGTGGTAGACTTCATGCACAAAAAAAAATTCAAGTCCTAAATCATCCCACCAAATTCAGGAAAAATCTCCCAAAAATTGAGTTTTCTGACCAATTTGAAATTTTGACTTTCTCAATTTTGAGCTAAGTTTCACTTTGATGACTTTTGGTTGATCCTAGCTGATGAATTATGTAGTATTAATCCTAAATTAAACTATTTTGAGCAAACTAAACAAGTTTTAACTTAATAATCTAAATTTCCTACCCTAAATCCTACACAGTTAAGCATATATGAGATTTTAAAGATCATTTTGACTTTTACTACTAGAACACTGAATTTTTTTATTCTCCTAACTCAAATTTACCTAGTAAGAGTTATCTATGGAAAATACTACACCTCAAACCAAATAAAACTCAGGGATTAACACTGTGCCAAACACCCCTTAATCCCACAGTTAAACTTAATTTAGCATGGTTGAAACTTGAACAATATATCCAGTGATCCAAATGATGTTCTAAACTAATGTTAAGGATAAAAAGACAACAAAGTGGGACAAAGAACAAGCAGACACACATATGCAGTAATTGGCAAGTCTCACAGTTAAACAACTACAACATGAACTAATGACTTAGAAACTAACTAATGAGCATTTTAATCATCAAAGGGCATAAATAAGCTATTCTAACTCAGAAATAAATAGAAATGTAAGCTAATGAGCAGATGAACAGTATTAAGCAAAGAAATTGGGAATTGACTTACAAAGAGCCTAAGCTCATATCAAGATACTCAACTGCTTCTTCCACTAACCTATTGTCTCCCATGAGACTCTAAACCACTTCTGTCCATGCTTCCCTTTTCTGTATCAGCAATCTACAACTCATTTTTGATCTTTTTCTCTTCTATTTGTTTTTTCTTTTTCTTATTTCATCTTCTGTTTTTGTCTTTCTTTTTTTTTTGTTTGTTTACTGAGAACAAATGTGATTTTATAAAACCCTAATACAACAATTACAACTTTGAGCAAGATTTAAAGAAATTAAGAAACTGAGAATGATGAACTTCTACTTTAAGGAAACTAAAATACTTGAATTGATGCTGAAAAGTTTAACAAACTAAGTACTGAAAACTAAAAATTACATAAGAAATCTACTTTGCTGAATTATAAAATTACATAAGAAAAACTACATGCCATCTTAGGCTTACAAATGGGTAACTATATATATTAAAAGTAGAAACTAGAACTAGGGGGACTTTTTCTCCTTTTGTGCTCTTTTTCTGGTGTGATACATCTGTGGAAAAGTCTCTGTGTCACCTTGGAGCAATTCCTAGCCATTGGATTGTCCTGATATTCATCTCAGCCCTAGAACCATTTTTATGCCCTGTGGAGGAGGGGGGAGGTAATAATTAGTGCTGGGGTTGACTTTGTTATGGAGTAGGGGGCTAATAGGATGGTGGAGGGGACAAGGATGTTGGGGGAGCAGGGTGTGTTTGGGGGCTGGGTATTGTTTGGTTATGGCGGCAAAAGAGAGGGGAAGGGGAGGTTGACCAAGGTTTTGACCCCCGTTTTTATTATTAATATTGGATGGGTGGGCTGGTGTGGTATTTGGGCCAAAGGAAGTGGTGTTTGGACTGGATCATGTTTATGCTTGTGTTTGGATTGGGTATTTTGGTTTAGGTAAGAATACAAAGGGTCCGTTTGTTATTTAAGCCAAAAATCACAAGGACCAATGTTGTTATTTCATGAAATTTGGGGGGCTAAAGTGTATCATTCCCAAAGTACTCCTGAGGACCAAACTTGCCATATACCAATAACTCATGGACCAAATTGCACATTTTCCATTTTTCAAAATTCCCAGGGACCACTTTTGCCAAATTTCAAACTGCAGGGACCAAACTTGTAATTTTTCCAAAGTTTTCACCTAAGGATTAAATTTGATAATTTTGACTTTTAAATGCCTTAGGTTGACTTTCCTTTCAAAACAAATGCTCAGGGACTAGTTTTGTAAATTTTTGAAAGTTGGGAGACTGAAACTGCCAATTGTGCAAACTTTGTTCGTTTTTCATTATTTTTACTCATTTTGCATCTGAAACGTATAAAATACAATCCCTGGGATATTTTTAGTATTTTGATGCATTTCTGAGTGTTTTCGGATGTTTTGGCAGTTCAAATACGACAAAAATGATGAGTGTTTGAGCACTCATCAGCTCCATACAAATCTCATTTCCAAGTTCTATTTCCCAACTTTAACCCATGTATCACACAGTTCCTCTTATGGATCTTCCACCTCCGCGATGCCTACGCAATCTATAGAAAGATAGAAATGAATCGCCAATAGTACCTGCCATTCCTAAGGACAATCGTCTCTCAGATGGTGTCTTAGGTACTTTCCACTCTTCACTACTTTTATCTTACTGATGTCCACGAACACTCGCAATTCATTGACCACCTTCCTGAAGAACGTACATCTTAAAGCTACACCTCTCACTTGAAGAACTTGGAAGTCACCCTCTTCTTCTTCAACGAACAAATTGATAATCAAAACGATAACCTATCCTAAGTAAACGACGCGAACCATGAAACCGGTCGAACTATAACGTATATCAACGAACTCAAAAGGGGGACAAATTACCGACTAGCGAAGTAACGAACATCAAAATCAAAGCAAGAAAAAACACAATGAGAAATTTTCCCCAAATAAGTAGACACGGATAAGATGTTCATGAAAACCCATACAAAGAAAATATAAAATACACGTATCCATAAAACATCCACAAGCGTACCTCAACGAAAGAAACACTCGATGAACCAAATACATAACAAGTTTGGTAAATGAGAACCATAGACAGTTCTTATTCCTATACTCGACCTTCTCAAAAACAAATGAACACCATTTTTCACAATACATATCTTAAACTTATACATCTTTTTTTTATAAAATATATATAAACCATTTTATGTAAGACATCAACATAACCATTTTTTTTTCACACTTCATTTCCCATAAAAATATTAGTTTCCATCAAACGACCTTGAAATACCCAAAACGAATTTGTAAAATGCCATAAAGACTCTAACACAACCTCTTAATCAAACGCGAAAGACATTGAAGAATTCCGTAATCAAAATAATCCTCAAACGAACTCATACCAGTGAACACTCACACAAATACATTGCAAACCAAACGATGAACTTACAGACTCATTCGTACAACGATCAAACCAAAATCATAGAAAAACACCGATACCAACAGGTCACAAAACATGTCAAAAACTTCAATTGGTGTGTGTAAATGAGGGATCAAATATCCACACCAACTCGTCACGAACCAACAATACTTCAAAAATAGTATAACATTCATCCGAGGAATGAATGCAAGGAATAACAACGAACCAGTATCCAACAAAAATGAATTCGATTACCCAACACCTATCACGACGTCAAAGAGAAAGAATATGGCATTTGTACCATCATGGTACGAATAGGAATGCCAACCAAAGAATTAGGTATAGAAACGGAGCGTCTAGCAAACGAATCAACTTATAAATACCACAACATAAGTACCCACCGATAATTGAGGTATCAACATATGATAGGTAGGATGGAATCTTACCACCTACACACCCCAATGTATAACGACTGCCCGAACGCTTAAGAGAATACTTCTCTAACCATACAGCCATCACCAATCATGATATCACATACCATCTACCACAACATATAACAACTAACATCAATCAATGCAATAATGGTCACAAGTCCACATGTGTGATACTCTTATAATTATGTTCGCGACCATAGTTATAAGCCTATTTCACACGCATACTTACTTCCAAAACCACACATCTCAATGATAACGCACATATACCACATAGCACCTAATACACCATGCAATTCATGCCATCATACTTGCAAGTCCACTTGTGTCGTGACGCATGTATAATTATGTTGGCCACCATAATTATCTATGCCCCCTTTCATAAGTGTACTCCCTCCTATGACAACACATCATGCAAACAAAAACAAAAGACGCCGCAAACACTCATATCGCATGGAACAATTCCAACGATCATGTAAACTTTATGATCAAAATAACTTGGATAAGGTCGATCCAATATCCAAGAGTAATCACGCTCCAACATGGCTCCAGACGGCAAAAGACAATATACGAATTCCAAAACATAACACAAAACAAAAGACATCGCACAATGACTCAAACTCCATTCTCGCACTTATTTCCCTACTCAGATCAATTCAACTTACTATTCGCTGTGGACTCTAGATCTGAATCCACACCATTCCATCCTAACTCCCCTTCTTATTTATTCAACCACCCATTCATGTTTCCTACATGTTGAGGTAGTCGACAACATGCAAAACCATCTCTATTTCTTTCTTCCAATTCTGTATGATTCTCAAGTACATACAAATCACAAGGTTTAGACTAAACCACCTCTCCTTCCTATGTGAAGTGAGGACACTACCAAGGGTATTTGGTAATGGCTCCATCTCCAGAAGTCACTGTGGTTCCAAACCTCTCTACTTCTTCTCCACCAACGTTTCCCAAAAACGTCCTCTCCTTGTTCGAACATGGATATATGCTATCGGGAACTCGGATTCTGCGGTTAATCCGCTTCATCCTACCACTTCTCTCGCATCCGATAGCGACAACGGTTGTCCAACGAAGCATCTTACACGCGGATGACGATATAATAAAGTCGATATATATAATACTACGTATAGGGGATAGAATAGACGTCCGAACTCAATAAAATATCTCATAAATATAAGAAAATAGATATCTAAAATACTATACTTACACATAGACCCTAAATGCAACTATATGAAGGACTCCTAGGTTATAGTCTAGGTTCAACCACCTACTTCTCTATAACCAAGGCTCTGATACCAATCTGTCACACCCCGCCAAGGCGGAAACGCGAGGGTGTAACTTCATGGATATCATCACAACATATGGTGTCTATATAGAGAATAACTACATGCAATAAAAATGGCAAAGCATAGACACAAAGTGTCATAACAATACCCAAAAGATAAAAACATGATAAACTCCAAACACAACAGATAACCTCTTCCAATGCAACTAAGGTCTCGTCTAATCACTTCCTTCTATCATAGCCTTAGAATGCTCACCTGAAAATGATGCTTAAAACGTCAACATAATGTTGGTGAGATTCATAGGTTTAAGACTCATACACACTAGGCAACCAAAATCACTGTGATTATAAAATATAGCTGGACAAATAATTATAGTTATCATATAAGCTACATGTATCATAAGGCAACATCACACATAAGGCAACCGTCGGGCGGAACGTGCCCACCGATCCAAATTCACAATATCCGGGCCGAAACGTGACCCCCGCTGGTAATTAATACCCTCCGATCGGACCACACAGCATAAAAATAGTGAGTAGGGATGCTACTCTCAAATTAGGTCGTATGCACGAGCAACAGGGTAAGCACCCTCCCAATTGGACCACACAGCATTATCACACAACATTTCCACATCGCATAACCATTCACATATAGCATACATACGATAACATTATAAGTCCAAGCTCTTTAACACATACACATAATCACAGTAATTCAAATCATTTAAGACAAGCATCATTCCCATCCCAAGTTTAAAACAAGTTAAAATATGGGTCTATGAACTCACCTCAAACTCCGCAGCTTCCACAAAAACAATTCACAATCTATAGCACACAAAAATAATTCACATTACACAAGGTCAAGCTAAAAGCTACAACCCATGTAATACTCATATGATGGATGTCTAAGACTCATATGACCCACCATGAATCTCCTAGACACCATACTAACAACTACCATCACCTAACACTCACTAAATCCCTTGCACCTTTAAAATCAAAAAATGCAGAATTTTTGGGTACATTTGCCCACACAAAATCATGACAAATAAAGATTAACAACTCACACCAAAAATTTAACATGGTCTCTCATAAGCATAGAAGCTAATCCCAAAAGGCCATGGACCAATAACACACACAAATACTCAAAAGAAAATCAAACTTGTCAACTACTCAAATTCGGATTTGAACGCACACCAAAAAGTTTCAATTAACATAAAATACTTCCACAAGTTTTTATCGCGAATCCTTTTCGTGGTAGTCTAATATAACCTAATACTTAACTATTCCAGAAGGGCTAGTCAAAATACCACTTTTACAACCACAAAACACCCTCAAACTTTTACCCAAAATCTGTTCCGGTTTGACAGCTTTGACACCTTAACAAAGAAAAATCAAAAGACCAACTTCCCGACCTTGAAATCAATCGTGGCTGGACTTTTTGGAAATCTCTTTCATTAAACTTCAATTTAGACCTAAAATTCGTGATCTAACTCCTCACCATCTGTTAATTACACTCACATCTTTACAGCCATAGTTTTCTGTCCAAACCCTAACTCAATAACTAGCATGTTTTACGCTCAATTCTCTTCACCAATTATCATAATACAATCATTAATTGATCCCAACATGTTTTAATTAATTAATTTACAGAAACTTAAAAACCCTAGATCCATCATACTTAATATTACATGAATTCCAATAATTAATCAATTAATTGAACATAAGTTTTAAGAATTTTACCTTTATTCTTGATTATTGCTTCCAAATTTACAAACCCTTATTTTTCTTATTATTTTCTCCTTGTGGTCGATTAAATTTGCTGGAAAAATAGTTTTGGGAGCTTTGATTTTTGTATTTATATTAATTATGGATAACCCTTGGGCCTAAGAATCCTATTTGGACTCAAATTGGGTTTCCTTTTTCCCCTAAAATCACTCTTTCGCCAAATTTGTATGTATGTATGTATATATATATATATATATATATATATATATATATATATATATATATATATATATATATATATATATATATATATATATATATATATTATTTTTTTATTAAATTAATTTATTACACTCAAAACCTCATATTTTATGTATTCCCATATCGAAACCTAACGTCTTTCGCGATAAACCTTAATTTTACGATAACCCGGAAAATAATCATTTTCAAAATAAAGTTTCCAAAAATGGAATTTCACACTCTTTTTAAAATATAACTCATAAAAACAAACTCCTCGTAAATCACTAGCGCTCAAACACTTGAACGAAGACTTGTTACGCAAAAACACCAAAACACCAAAACTACACAAGTCATTTCTACACCACAAATGTGATCAAAATGAACTTTCCCGAATTCTAAACTTTCCAAATCACAATAAAACCACTTACGCAAAGGGATTTAGTGTTAAAACTCACATATATCACACTTATATCACTACAAACAGCTAGAACACACCAAACAAATGTCAACCGAGTCAAGACTATCAGTCAAACTGACCTGCTAAAACCACGGTTGATACACCAATGAGGAAAAAAAAAGTTCGATACATAAAAATAATTTTTTTGACAAATATAGTGCATTTTTTTCGTATTTGCCCTAAAATAAACACTTCATTACTAAAGAAGTAGAAACTAACTTGTATTATAGTATGATACTTGCTTCTTTTCTTTCATACTTCTAATAGAACAACAATTTGATTGGTTGGACAATTCATTCCAGTAGTCCCACGTGATTGACGACAGTTAATAAACTTTTCAGTCTATTCTAATTTATTTTAAGCCTTATTTTTAGGGTTTTTTAACTTGTGCCCTAAGGGCACAAGTTAAGCGCATCATAAATACATTAAAAGTACACAGGGATCCACATAAAAGTACACTTGTTTGTACTTTTATATGAATCCCAATGTACTTTTTTGTGGACCCTTATGTACTTATGGTGTGCTTAACTTGTGCCCCTAGGGCACAAGTTAGAAAAACCCTTATTTTTATTGTAATTTCCTACTTCAACAATTTTTGCTAATTACAGAGAACCAAGACAAAAGAAAATTCCCACCTATGGAGGCTGACTCATCGGTTTTCACTTTGAAGTGTATGTGTTCAAAATACTCAAATCTCACCAATACAAAACTATGATAAGTCTATGTCTTCAAAATACTCAAATCTCACCAATAGTCATATTTTGTATGAATTATTGTCACTTTGTTATTTTTATATAAACATTTTACTCTTTACGTAATACGCGTATTCAAACCTACGTTATTATGTTTTAACAACATAAGCACACTCCGTTACACTTATCACACTCTTAATATACCTAGTTGGAGTATATTGATAAGTTTAGACATTTTCATAAGTATTCCATTTTTATGTTGTTTCGTTTTAAGTTTTAAGACTTAACGGCTTAACATTAGTAATTACCGGTAATTACCGAGACTAAACTATACCCCGTAGGAGCCTAGCTTCACCATGAATCTATCCTTATAAGCTAGCAAGCAACCATCACACAACCTGAAGTAGGAGGTGGCATGTAAACAAGTAACCACAAGATCACATGGCTTTGCATAAGCCTGCTAAGTCTTATAACTCAACACCTCCTACTTCATAACTTTTACTTCACCTCAAAGTTTACTTGGACAAGTTAAAATTTTACCTTATATATCTCCCTTGTCTCTTCTTCTATACGTACAACATATATCATCCAACACTATCATCATATTTTATTTCAAAACAAGTTATACTAAGAAGATGAAGGCCCTACTGATTGCTATATAGTCCATGTATTGCTTTAAAGATTACAAGGTTAAGTTGAATGTTACACAAGACTAAAGGCTGAACTAGAAGGCTAAGAACAAGATTTCTCTAAGGTCATAACAAGTTGGGTTGAAGATTGAAGGCTAAGTTGGTGATTTGAAGATTTAGGATAGTTGTTCTTCGTTTTTTGGTGATTTCCATCCAAGACTATATTTATTTTTCAAGTCTTTCATTCATGTTGATGTAATTTATACCTTGTACAAGTCTTATATGTATTTTGAAGATACAATGTTGTACATAAAAGAAAAACATGAGTTAGACTAGTCGACACTTTTTTTGAAACAACTACTGTGTAACTAGTAATTTTGTTAAGCTTTAACACGAAATCATGAACCATGGACTTGAATGACTTTAAGAAGCTAATAGAGGAAGTAAAAACAAGAATTTGAAATTTTGAATCACTTAAAAAGGACTTGTGGTTAAAAAGTTATTGCTAAGTAAGGATTACTACTCCCTTCATCGCATGATTCTTCCTGAATTATACATAGGTGATCAGGCTATGCATACTTGAGGATTAATGATGCAATGCTAAGACTAGTCGACTCATATGATTTTTGGTATTTAAGAAAAACGTTATTTTGGTTATAGTTGCGATTTTTATTTTAGAAAAATCGGCATTCTCTATAACCTCTAGCTCTGATACCAATCTGTCACACCCCGCCGAAGGCGGAAACACGAGGTGCAACGAAATCAATATACATTGCCAAAGAGAAATAGAACAATACCATAATTTACATTAAAGGAAAAGTATATCATTACAACATTGTTATAGCCGACATTGGCAACTTAAAATATAAAGTTTGGTTCCCAAAAGATAGCATTTTAGTACATAATGATCAGTAGTGACATGTGAAAACTTCATTATGCAAAGACCTTGAAGAAAAGCTTACTGACAATCACCTGAAATGCATGAGAGAAAACGGGTCAACTATGAAAATAGTTGGTGAGCACACACGTTTTGTATAATATGAAAAATCATTTGAGAAAGTTCGCAAGGCAAAGGCATTGTAAATCCACTCAGTTACAAATCCCGCCCATACAAAATTCGCAACCTGTGTGTTCACAACCCCTTGCATGTAAAGTATTATGTCTTGAAGTCAAGCACACGTGGTCATAATAGGTCACAATATAAGCACCACGTATATAATAATGTATGCCAGGCAATGCCCCTGATTAAATAATATGCGTCCAGTAACATAGTGAACGAGAGGTTGTGTAGAACCCTGTAAAAATTTCTTGTACTTATATCGTTAATAAAATAAATCTTTCGTTATCGTTACTAATTCCCATTTTCTCGGAAAAATTTAAAATTTTTCTTATTATATTATTTTGTCATTATCACAAAATAATATCCTTCACGAAATGACGGAATTAATCCTCGACACGTTACTCGAAACCTAAACATTTCATTTAAATCCTAATTATAATTCCTAATCCTAATTACAATTATAATCCAAACGGGCCCTTAATTATTCCAGCCCAACTCACGTTCACTATTCACAGGCCCAAGGCCACAAGCCCAATTCCAAATTCTTATTAATTCATTTGTTCGACTAAGCTTCAAGCCTCCAAAACGCCTCGTTTATTCTCGATTCTTATACACAACGCACCAATATTTTTACACCATCTCGTTTACCACCTAGCCAACTATTAGTGTGTCAAATCCCAAGTTCATTGGACGACGTTTGATACGTTTTTAAGGGGCAAAGTGTTTGACGAATATTCATATAAATCGATTCATAATTTATTCAAATCTTAACCGTTTTGATTCCCGTTTGTTCCTAATAACATTTCTAAGATGATTTCATGTTCAAATGTCAAAGATGATCAGTTATATCCAAGTTATACACGATTTGGCAAATCGTGTATCTAATTATATTGTTGGTCGACATGAGCATGAATCACCAAGACATTTCCCATATTTTGTGCACTCTCATTCCATATTTTAACAATATAAAATCATACTAGAACCTAGGTGACTGACATTGCATAGTATATGTTGTTTCCTTGAAATATTTCACACTTATGTGTGATATATTGAGACCATATATAGCATACATGCATACACCCGTTCTTCTCAATATTCATACTCTCTCAAATATTTCTTTCTTCCTAAAAACTACTCCTAAGATCCAGAAGTCGATTGCTATTTAGTTTGGACGCAAGAAAAGAGTTATCGGGTTTGATTTATACGTATATCATTTGGGTTATACGTTGAACATGATCATCCTTGTGTTCCATACATCCACTCTCGACTCTCTACCACCTAAAGGGTGTTGTAAGTTATTTCCTACTCAATTCCATTCAAATCACACGTTAAATATAGTCATGCATCTTGTTTATATTTTTTTTCGATCGTATATAAGGTTACATATATATTTCACATACATATTGTCATATATAACACTAAACGTGGCTAGCCTCTATCTTGGAAGGCCTAGGAGTCACGTAGCACACAAAGTTCACGTTAGTTTCAACGTTACATGCATCACACGAATCCATTTTGAACCATGTTCCATCGTATGAAATTTCACTTAAACACTTAGAAATATTTTCAAGTTTTTCATATATATAAATATTACAAACATGTTACAAAACACTTGTATATCTTTAAATTTCACGTAACAAGAGTACTATATTATTACACGACTCAATAGACCACCTAGAAAACTATCACTTTCATTTATACAACTTGTAAAAATACTCACGTTTCGACACATCAATTGACTCATTTTGAATCGACATTTAACAAGATTTTCCAAATCCAAACTTTATTTAAAAACTTAATATTTTCGTATGGGCTTATACTGAGCCCAATAAGAAGTAACGATCCATAAGCCCACTGGGCCCATATGAAACGTTTTTAGAATCATAAAAATAGCCCAAAGCCAGGCCCAAAACATTTTCCATGCCCTCGCCTCTAAAAATCTTAATGGGCCTTAATTTGGTTCGTTAAGGGCCCATAAGCTAAAAAAATAAGCTTTTCATTAAATAAGCAGTTGAAATCAGCTTGTTATTGACTTAATAAGCCATGGAAATTTTTAGAAAATTTTTATAATTATTTTTGTAATTTTGGACTAAAAATGTAACGCGACAACACCTAGAAGGACTAAAAGTGTAAATATTGAAAAGTAAGGACTAAAACTATAAAAACAGAAACTTATGGATAAAAATTGATGAAAGTTAATATTCTAAGCCTAGTATTGATTATTGGACAAATAGAGGACTATAGTTGTAATTTATTTATAAAAAGGACTAATGGTGTAACGCAAATATCGTTAGAGTAAAAATGGTAAAATTGGAAAAAGGACAAGGACTAAACATAATGTATTTAACATTCTTATTTATTTTCTATTTTCGTAAATTTATTTCGTATTGCATATAAACTTTTATTTTTACTTATATATATTATTTAACGTAACGTTAATAATATATATAACGATATTTCAAAAGTTAATATTTTTACTTATGATTAAAAAGGTAAAACTTCGATGGCTAATTTAAATAACATATTTTGTCATATCATGCATATCACAAGAATTACACTGCACGTCACCTATTCGTCATAACGAATAATTATTATTCGTTATTCTTTCGTATTTACCAAATAGTATTTGGTCAAATTCTCAGACAAATCTATTTATCAGGTTGTGTTTTGAAGCCGTTATCATAAATTTGTCCGACTTTATTTTCTTCATTTCAGTATCAATCAAGGTGAGTCATAGCCTCACATTTACTTATTTTCAAACTCCGTGAGGGGGATACATGTTATAAACAGATCACAAGTAATTTTATGTATGCTTCCTGACTTGATATATGCCTAAGTTACCTATTGCCAAAAGACCCTTGATCGTGAGCCATTAATCACTGTTATGTGAACGCGAATATAATGAATAGATCTATTTAAGGTTTGACAGCCTATCCCATTAATACTTGACGGAATGCCATTATGCATGTGGTTAGTCGTATTAGTCGTGATAATTATATTTGAGCAAAAATAGGAATTGGCAAATCACCTATTACACGAGGGCAAAATTATCATTGATTTGATAAACACCTCCGTTTTTACGGTATTTGTTAACGTTTTGCGTGTCATGAGACTTAGAGCAATATATACTGCAATATCAATTTTTAAACTGATTGTATTTCCAATACAATCTTACTTGTGTATCAAAATGATTACTAAATTCAAACTCTATGATATCACTCAACATTGTTGTTGTCTTTTAAACATGTATCTCAGGTATTTAGCAGGGGAAGCAAGCATGGAACGAGCGGCAAAACTTCAAAACTTATCTACTTTATTTCAATAATGGTGTAAAATAAAATATGTTTGATTCAGTTTAAAACATCAAGACTTTTATTATAATACTCTGATAGTGACCTCTTGTATTTGAATTTTTATTAATAAACTTATATTTTAAAACGTCTCTTTCGAGTCGTTTTCTATCATTATGACTTCGATCCTCACCGTAACACCCTAATTACTATTCCGCTGCCATGTTACAAATTAGGGGGTGTTACAGGTTGGCCGACCTCTAATAGCGCTATCCATACTACTAATAGGTGACGAGCAATGCGAATGTACGAACAGTACATCATACAACTATTATATACAATTAAGAACGCTCCGAACATGGGAGACTTCGCACGCTCCACCAATAAGGCAAGACTTTAGGTCAAGAACGCTCCACCAATAAGGTGAGACTTTAGGTCATAGCACATACGGTTCATTAAGTTCAAAACAAGTCATAAGTTTGCAATAAAGTTCAAGAGTTCAAACAAGCTATAAGGTCAAAACAAGTTAAAAGAGTTCAAAATAGTCAAAGGGTTCAAAATCAAGTCAAAATGGTGAATATTAAGAGTTAGGAAAGAAGCTCGGTAGTTTTGAGAATATTTTCACCTTATCTAAAAAGTCATAGAACTGAAGTTTGTCTATACGGGTCTCGATCATAAAGAAAAATAGCCGCGAAGTGAGGTGTTTGGGCTGTTTCTGCAGTTTCTGGGCAGTTTTAGGGAAAGTTTAGAAGGTCATATGTTATTCGTTATTAATAACGGTTGGATGTTTTGAAAACTAGGCTAGGTGTTCCAACTTTTTGTCAGAGATAAAAATTTTCCAGAAATGGGTTTATCAATGAGAAAAACAGCTCTCAACATGGTCACTTGGCGAAATGGTTAATACTTAAAAATTTTCTAAGTGTTGTGCTGAAGCAAAATATTAAAATCGTCTAATGTTCGAAAGCTTGTATCTTTTTCGTTATAAGCTCGTTTTCTATGTTCTTTATATCCCCGGAATCTTGGGACAACATATTAACATATTTTTGATAGGTCGGGACGGCTAGATCAAGTTTTACGACTCAAAATGGTATATGAAAACTGTTCATCAGCAACTAATTTTCTGAAAAATATAGTTTTCGTCGTTAACCCGTTTTTAGCTTAACTTTCACATCGTAAATGATCTTTTAGCGATTCCAGAGACCACGGATTCGTTTTTGAAAGTATTTTCTAATTATGAAAACCAAAAATACCCACTGCCCCTGATTTTTCTGGAAATCACAAATAGGGACAGAACCATATTTAACTTGTTTTAAACTAACTTTTAAGGTTTCTATCTATGTTAAACCACTTTAATACACCACAAGCTAATCTAATCTTACCATACACCTTCTTAGGGTGTCATGGGTTCCTAGTGTTCACCAAATTCATAGGATTGCAAGGGATTGTTCATAGGATTATTAATACTTCATGAAAACTATTATACTTGTAAAAATGGTATCTTTAACATATATATACTTACATGTATTCTATATAAATAGAAAATACATCATGTTATCATGAAAATGAAAGTATTAGATGATGAAAATCATAACTTGAAACTTACTAGTTAATGATGAGGTTGGAAATGATCAAGAAACTTAATAACTTCCTAGTTTTTATTTCAAAACTATAAATAGAAGTTAACTAGGATTAAGATTTAACTTGAAACTTGAAATGAAAATGGATCTTCCTTGAACTTTTGATGGAGCCGTGGGTTTGGAGAAGCAAAAGAGAAAGAAACCTATTTTTATGATTTATTAGAAATGAGTAAGTGTGAGATGTAGTGTTTAAGTCTTGAAATATCTTACATGTGAGGGCATATTAGTAATTTCAATCATAGAAGTAAAGTCTTACTTGACATGTGTATGTATTTGTGTAAAGATATTTGTATTTAGTGTATTTTGTTGAGTATTAAGTGTATTGTTAGTCATTTAGCGTATATAACGTGTTACGTTGTAAGTTTTGGTTACTGTGTTTGTTAGAAATAAATTTTAACGGAACAAGATGGGATACATGAAAGTCGTAAAAATTATAAAATCACATTTCTCACAAGCCCCGGGTGAGTAAATAGTTGTCGAATTGAAGTTACTGAAAACCGTCGGAGTTATAAACGTTTATCGATACGTATATGAAATAAATTCAAAACGTCGGGTAAATTAATAATATAACTTTTATATTACTGAAATGAGTATAAAAATATATCTGGACCACAGTCGGGATTTGTCGGGAGTATTGTGTAAACGTTAGTAGTAAAAACCGAGTGGTAACGTTTATTAAATGTTTGAACATACGTAAATTAAAATAATGCATATCCGTGCAAGATCTAATATACGGATGAACGATAATCATGAATAGTGTTTTGTGAATCGTAAATTTTTTGAACGCTTGATGAGGCGAAAAATGAACCGTTTTTAGGGGGTCTTTTAAGCCGGAATTGGAATTTATTTGATCAAATATTGCCCTAAATCGTTCCTTTTGTGATTTTAGGTACTTTGGGAGTGAATTCTGGAAAATGAAGCATTTTGGACGTTTTTGGAGCATAAAAGTGAAGAAAACGGCAAAGTCTTAATTTTCCTTGCTGGGAACAGTAGATGACGGCGTCAAGAAGAATTTTATGACGGCGTCAAGAGCAAAATGGATGACGACCCAGAGAAAACGTGACGGCGTCAGCACAAGGGCGTCAAGAGTAATTTTGGTGACGGCCCAGAGTAGAAACATACATGACGGCGTCAGCTATGGATCTAGGCAGTCCGAGAACTTTATTGGCGGCGAGATGACGGCGTCAGATTTTTCCTCTTGACGCCGTGACCTCACAAAATCTATATATACTTTTCTAATTTTCACTCATAAAAAGAGGAACTTGTGTGGAGAATTCTAGGGCCGAACCTAATAAACCCTAGGTCATTTGTAACAGTATTTTCAAGGGTTTTCACCCCTTGAAACCCTTCATGTTCAATTGAGATAAGTTTTCTTCTAATTCAATCAATATGTCTATGTGTTGTTTGAATATATCTTATGCTTGTCTTGATTTTAACATGCTAGGCTAGATCTATTGTGTGTTTGCTTAGATGTAATGAAACCTAGATGTTGATTATAGGTTGATTGCTTGTTTATAGTTGTAATGGATGAATGATTTCAATGTTAGGCTTAAGAAAACTGGCAGATCTCCATTATGTAACTTGCTTGAACGTCTTAAGAAACATGAACCGATGTGTACTAGGTTTTTATGGTTGTATTTAATGAATGAGCGAATTCTAGTGATCCCATATTAGGAGCTTCTTAGCCGGCTCGACATAGGAGTGAAGTAGGAGCTTATAGGATTGGGGAAGTAAGTACGCCACCCCATGAATGGTATTAAGGAATAGAATCTGTCATCCACGCAACTGTAACAAGTAATTAACCTGTAAAAGATATCTAGGGAGTAGTGAAATCTAAGTAAACACAATTCTCCCATATATTGTTCACACCACTAGTTAAATTAGTTTATTTTCATTTTTGTTATTTTATTTTGATTGCATCTTAGTTATTGGGTTAGTTGACTAGCAACTAATTCCGCCCTTCCTTCCAATACCCGAGATTTTTATTTGCTTTTATAAAACATAAAAATACAAAAAGAATCACCCCTCACCTCTAGACCTAGTTTTTAGGTTTTCTAATCCTAGCGACACTATTCCTGAGTTGAACGATCAATCCCCCGGTACTTGTCACTATACTATACTACAACGATCAAGTACACCGCCTGGTGAGGGTTGTAAGCTTCTCGAGATCCCTCGAGAGGTACAGCCTGGTGCAATTCCCACGCATCAAGTTTTTGGCACCGCAACCCGGGGAATAGTTATTGTCTAGGTTAGAATTTCTTTTTATTAGGTCTACTTGCTAGATTCCGTTCTAGTAAGATTTTATTTTTATTTTTAGGTTTTCTTTAGTCTATCTTATTTCTTCGTGCTTTTGTTCATAACTTCTTACCATCCAACATCATGGAAGGTGGTAACATGTTTGAACCCATCAACCCACCACAACAAGACCACCCACAAAACCCACCACTAGCAAACCAACCTCTTAGGCCCCGAATCCTAGGAGAGTACTGCCAACCTAGCCACCAAGGCTATCGAAACACTATTGAGCTCACCCAAGGAGCCAATGTGTCTCCCTTGCGATCCGACACCATCCGGTTGGTGCAAAGCGGATGTGCATTCCATGGACTTCGATCCGAAGATCCAAATCAACATCTCAAGGACTTCCTTAAAATCGTAGATTCTATAGACCTTTATGTTACAACTAGAGAGACGACCCGATTACGCTTATTCCAATTCTCTCTACGTGATCAAGCTAGTCAATGGCTTGAACGTTTACCCGCGGGATCCATCACCTCATGGGATGATCTCACCACTCGTTTCCTTGCTCAATTTTTCCCACCGGGGAGAACTACCAAGCTTAGAAATGATATCTTGATGTTCCAACAACGTCAAGGTGAAACTCTATATAAAGCATGGGCTCATTTCAAGGACTTACTCCAAAAAGTCCCTCATCATGGCATAGATCTTTGGCTCCAAGTCCAAATCTTCTATAACCATGTCGATCTCCCCATAAGGCGAACCATTGACCAATCGGCCGGTGGCAAGCTACGTGATCTTAGTGCGGAAGACTCATGGGAACTCATAGAAGAACTTGCTCTCTATGACAACGAAAGTTGGAATGATCCCCGTGATTTGAACAAAACGGTCAAGGCAATATCTTTGCCTTCGAACAATTCTAGCACTCCCGACCGTAGGATCATGGAACTTGAGGACCAAGTCAAGTTTCTCATGAAATCTTACAAAGCTCCTAAGCCTTCAAGCCAAGTGAACAAAATCACTTCTTTATGCGAATTATGTAGTGGTCCCCACAACACTCGTGATTGCGTGGAACTCCCCAGAACAACTTTTGCGGACTACGCATCCTCGCGTACCAACGAAGCAGGAGATAAGTGGTACACTTTCAAACCTGAGACAAACCCTTACGGTGATTCCTACAACCCTTCTTGGAAAAATCACCCAAACCTTAGGTGGAAGCAAAACCAAAACAATTCCTCCAATCCGCCAAATCGTTACCAACCAAACGGTCCACCCTCCAACCGTACTTTCAACAACAATCCTTCTAACAACTAAGGTAGTACCAACAATCTTGAAGGATTGATGTCCAAGTTTATGGCATCTCAAGAAGCTCGCATATCTAAGTTTGAAGCCGATTTCAAACAAAAGCAAAGCGAGATGACCACCAAAATTGACACATTGTTGAAAGTTCTCAATGACCGAGAAATGGGAGCACTCCCAAGCAACAAGGTCAAGAAACCGAAACAAAACGTTAATTCCATATCATCAGTTTCGTCACCCACTTCTTATCCGCAATACTACTCGGTTAAATCAACGAGCACGTGTTTCAAACAAAACCAAATTCTTCAAAAGGACCAATCAAATAAAATACCCGATACAAAACCGGTCAAAAGCATAGTTGAAACACCTCCTACGCAAGACCTTGACGATGAATTCAAGGAGCTTCACCTTGAACGCCCCATCATTGATGTCTTAGCCCGTGCTCCCTACTATAGTGCCCTCCTAGAAAAATATGAGAAATTTAAACTAGGAAAAAATGGGACCGCCTTCGTTCAAAACAAGTTGCCTAAAAAGCTTGATGATCCGGGTATATTTGTTTTGCCTTGTAAGATAGGAAAATCTGAAGCTTTCGACACCCTAGCCGATTTAGGGTCAAGCCTCAACTTGATTCCCTTATCCCTTTTCACCACTCTCAAGTTAGGAAAGCTAGAAGAGACGGAGGTATTAATTGGTCTAGCGGATGGGAGTATTGCCCACCCGGTTGGGATGATTAAGGATGTAGTTGTTCACGTAGGGAAGTTAACTATTTTAGCGGATTTTCGCGTCCTAGATATGGTTAGTGACACTACATGCCCATTATTAGTAGGAAGAGGATTTTTAGCAACCGCTAGCGCCATGATAGATTGTAAGGAGTCTAAGATAGTGGTAGGTGAGGGCGATACTTGGTCGGTATATGATGTTAAGAAACATAGCTATGATTGTGAGGATGAACCGACACCACATTGGGTAGAGATGAATAGGAGACCATCTAGATATGGACCTTGGATAGAAAGAAACTTTATAGGACCTCAACACCCATTCTATCTAGAAAAAGATTTCATCGATATAACACATTCGGTGGAATAACTCATAGCTAGAGATGAAGAACTAGACCTTTTTGAGACGACGTCAAGAAGAATTTTATGACGGCGTCAAGAGCAAAATGGATGACGACCCAGAGAAAACGTGACGGCGTCAGCACAAGGGCATCAAGAGTAATTTTGGTGACGGCCCAGAGTAGAAACATACATGACGGCGTCAGATATGGATCTAGGCAGTCCGAGAACTTTATTGGCGGAGAGATGACGTCGTTAGATTTTTCCTCTTGACGTCGTCACCTCACAAAATCTATATATACTTTTCTAATTTTCATTCATAAAAAGAGGAACTTGTGTGGAGAATTCTAGGGCCGAACCTAATAAACCCTAGGTCGTTTGTAACAGTATTTTCAAGGGTTTTCACCCCTTGAAACCCTTCATGTTCAATTGAGATAAGTTTTCTTCCAATTCATTCAATATGTCTATGTGTTGTTTGAATATATCTTATGTTTGTCTTGATTTTAACATGCTAGGCTAGATCTATTGTATGTTTGCTTAGATGTAATGAAACATAGATGTTGATTATAGGTTGATTGCTTGTCTATAGTTGTAATGGATGAATGATTTCAATGTTAGGCTTAAGAAAACTGGCAGATCTCCATTGTGTAACTTGCTTGAACGTCTTAAGAAACATGAAACGATGTGTACTAAGTTTTTATGGTTGTATTTAATGCATGAGCGAATTCTAGTGATCCCATGTTAGGAGCTTTGATGAGTGCTCAAACACTCATCATTTTTGGTCTAATCTGAACTGCAAAACATACAAAAACACTCAGTAATGCATCAAAATACTAAAAATATTTCAAAATTGTGTTTTATATGTTTTAGATGCAAAATGAGTAAAAACAAATGAAAAACGTTTGCAAAATTGGCAGTTTTAGTCCCCCAACTTTCAAAAATTAGCAAAAATAGTCCCTGAGCATTTATTTGGAAAGAAAAATCACCAAAGGTCCTTTTAAAATCATAAGTTGTCATATTTAGTCCTTTGGTGAAAAATCTGAAAAGTTTTGAGAATTTACAGTTTTGGTCCCTGGAGTTTCTGATTTTGGCAGATTTGGTCCCTGGTGGGATATTTTTGGATGAAAAATCATTTTTAGTCCTTGGAAGTTCAAAAATGTTCAATATTGGTCCTTGGATAAAAGTTTTCACAGATTGGCAAAAATGACCCCTAAGCTTTGCAAATTGACATATTTGGTCCTCGGGTGTTTTAAATTGGAAAATCATCAATTCTGGTCCTTGGGTTAATAAAAGGTGGCAAGAATGGTCCTTATACTACTTTTGAAAAATGACATTTTCAGTCCTTATAGTTTGCAGATTTTACACATTTGGTCCTTGTTGTTTTCACTAAATAAACCAAACCACCCTTTTGTTATTAACCCAATCCAAAACCAAAACCAAATAACCCCAGCCCAAAGCCCACCATAAGCCCAAAACCTAAAACTAATACCCTGGTCGTTGACCACAGTCAAACCCCACACCCAGTTACTATTCATCATCCCTAATCCCCCCTTAAACCCTGTAATTCTGCTCCCCCTCCTTCCACTTTATCACCAAAGTCTCACCTCCATTAAATATCACTCACCAACCCAAACCAACCCCCTCCTCATTTATTGCCCTCACCAATTCCACTCAATCTGTCCAATTCACTTTTCCCGCCAAAACCATTATAAACGGCTATGATCAATTCAGACAAATCCAAGGGCTCAGCTTTGTTGGGAAAGTCTCAGTGGACTAAGAGAAGCCCTATAAGTGAAGAAAAAAGGAAAGAAGAAGCAGTAGTGTAGTTGTAGAATAGATTAGGTTATAATTTAGCTTGAATCTTAATCCTTATTGTAATTTTTAGCTTACAAGTTATGTATTAATCATCCTTGGTGTATTTTCAACTCATTTCAAGTATTACATTCAAGTTGTCAGTTGCTAATTTCAAATTTGCAAATTTAAATATAAATCTCAATTTCTTGTTTAAAGGTTGTAAGTTGGTATTTCTTGTCTGTTTGAGCTCACTTAAGCTCATTTACAAGCTTTCTCAAATATTCCAAGCCTGTGAATCAGTTTAACACAAAATTCAAAAATAAATCAAAATAGCTACTAAATTAAGAAAAATCTAAAAGAAGAAAAAGAAGAAGGAAAGAAGCAGTGGATGTGGTTTAGTGCCTCAAGGGAGGTTATAGGACAGGTTGTGTACCTTGGTTCTTGGTTTTGAGCTCACAGGATCCATTTGTGAGCAAATTCTTAAGTCTTTTTTTTATTTATACTGTAGCATAAGCTATTTATTGCTCATCTTTATTGCTATTCAGTGTTTTGTGCTTATTTGGTGTTAGTCTAGTTTAATTTTTGCTTGCAATGGTTGCTTGTTAATTGAATCTTGTAGTTGTGCTAGTTCTTGTTCCAACTGTCAAGTTGCTTCAGTGGTGTAACCTAGTATTTTTATATAAAGTTCAGCTCAAATAGTTGCATGTAGCTTATAGAACACATCTATATCAGTAGCATAGGTTCAATCCATTTTTTTGCTCTTAAATATTGAAATCAGTTCATTAGTAGGGGTGTTTGGATTAAGCTTTAAACCTATGTAGGTGTTGTTATTTTGAGTCAAAAATACTTGGTGCATTGTTCCTAAGTGTAAATCATTCCATTTTGATCAAGCTCTTGGTCACTTTTGTTCAAAAAGTAAAAAATCACCAAGGATCCCCCATAACAGTTAACTGTTGGGAAATTTAGATCCCAATTCCACCATTTCATTACATAAGGTGTGTTTGTACCTTAATTTCATCAATTTGTAGCTAAATGGAACTTATATGATCAGTAGGATAGAGTAGAAGTTCATCAAAGTCAAAATACAAAGTTTTTTACAAAAGTCAAATTGCACATCTCAGTTTTTTTTCCAAAACTCCTAGAATTTTATAGAATTTAGGAGTAGGATTCATAGCTTGAAATTGTTAGGACTTGTAGTCCAACACCTCATCTTTTGATTCCCACACTCTTTTCATTTTTGTGAATTTTCTGCTGGGACCCACACCCTCCCAAAGTCACCTGCAAGGGAGGTGCATCCCCTGCTGCAGCAGTTACATCAGCCAAACCACTACCTTTGGTGGCTCATTGTGGCCACCTCAGTGGGCCCCACAACCACCACTTGGCTTATTTCAACCCCCCTCCTGGTAGGCTGCATGCTTTGACCCTTTGTTTGGCCTGAATCATTGTGGACCCCACTTGGAATTGCCTTCCTTTTCTGTCCCATTTTCAGTATTGAAACAAGAATCCAAGAGCTTATTTTGAGCTTAATTGCTTATTCTGTGGCCCCCAATTGCTTATTCTTGCTTTAACATGTCCCTTTAACTCAAGTGAACCAGAATCATTCATAGTGGGTCCCACTTAAGCTCATTTTAGCTTATTTTCCTCTTGGGTCAACAAAAGTCAACTGTGGAGCAAATAAGCTTCCACAGTGCTTATTTTTAAGCTACAAAAAAGTTGCTTTTACAAAAGTTGTTAGTTTTTAGTTGTAAAATAGTTTTCTAAAAGAAAAATCCAGGAAAAACAATTTAATTTTAAGTGATAGTTTCTATTTAATGTAATTTAAATTTTAATTTTCATTTTTAAATTTTTGTTAAGCACTTAGCTTTTTTATAATTTTCTTAAATTCCTTTTATATTAAAGTAATTTTAGTAATTTTTTCAGATTTTTATTTTATCGTTTAGTATTTATTAGAATTAATATTAGTTTTATTAATAATTAATTAATATTTAAGTTTTAAATAGCATAATTAGTTTTTATAAAGTAAGACCTAGTTTTTATATTTTTCCTAGCTCTTATATAATATAATATAATTTTAGAAATTTTTCTAGAATTTTTACTGTTCATTTCTATTTTTAATAATTTAAAATAGTTTAATTAGGTAATTAGTATTTAATTAGTAATTAATTAATAGAAAAATCACAAAAAGACAAAAATACATATTTTTAATTTTAAAACTTGTTTTTAGTTATTTTATAATTTTATAAAATTAATTTTCACTTTTTTAGTATTTAATTAATATTATATTGTATTTAAGTTATTTAAATATTAATAATAAGTATTAAATAGTATTTAATTAATATTAAATAATTAATTAGTGTAAAAATTTATTTTCTTTTTCCAAAATTTTCGTTTGTCCTTTAGTTTGTAAAAAAGTCATTTTCACCCCCTGTGGGTTTTCAGATTTCAATTTTCACGTTTTATGTTGTACGTCTACGTAAATTTAAATCAGACGTACGCGTTTTTAGGTTTTAAACGTTTCTGGTTTTTCCAAACTTCCAGTCTTGTTCATATAGCTTATTTAAGCTATTTCATTGTATAAATCAGTAGTGTAATCAATCTCAAACCCTTTCCGTCCAAATTCACCCGATCACAAACCCGTTTGATAACCATCCACACCTCGTCGGGACATAACGACCCGGGGAAAACACTATATTCCGCGGAGCATTGAGCCTAAGGAGTTTGACTATCTTGACCACATTTGTGGTTGACTTTAGTTGACTGCTTTTACCTCAATCAAGCTTCTTAGCCGGCTCGACATAGGAGTGAAGTAGGAGCTTATAGGATTGGGGAAGTAAGTACGCCACCCCATGAATGGTATTAAGGAATACAATCCGTCATCCACGCAACTGTAACAAGTAATTAACCTATAAAAGATATCTAGGGAGTAGTGAAATCTAAGTAAACACAATTCTCCCATATATTGTTCACACCACTAGTTGAATTAGTTTATTTTCATTTTTTTATTTTATTTTGATTGCATCTTAGTTATTGGGTTACTTGACTAGCAACTAATTCCGCCCTTCCTTCGAATACCCGAGATTTTTATTTGCTTTTATAAAACATAAAAATACAAAAAGAATCATCCCTCACCTCTAGACCTAGTTTTTAGGTTTTCTAATCCTAGCGACACTATTCCTGAGTTGAACGATCAATCCTCTGGTACTTGTCACTATACTATATTACAACGATCAGGTACACTACCTGGTGGGGGTTGTAAGCTTCTCGAGATCCCTCGAGAGGTAAAGCCTGGTGCAATTCCCACGCATCAACGCTTCTCGAAATCTCAAACTGACTCCGAAAATGATAAATAGTGAAATGATGAATAGTGATCGGTGAATAGTAAATGATGAATAGTAACTTGTCGAAGTTTGGAAATAAATGTAGACGTGGAAAATTACGGGTTGTGACATTCTACCAGCCTTAAAAGGAATCTCGTCCTCGAGATTCAGTTCGTTCATTCTATAGATGTATGTGATCGCGGTCAAATTTGATGAGGCAACTAAGGTCGAAAACACTAGGTCTCAGATTATATCAATGTCGTGAACTTGGTAAGAAATGGAAATAAGTCATGCACTCAACATAAAGGGGTAGTGGATTGAGGAGGTCGTTCAAGAGAATGTACCTGGTATGTTGTCATGGTTCGGCGGGGTTAAATGATTCCTTAGGAAGTAAGCTCTACCACGTACGGGGGGAATCTTAATGTTCTGATCTTGAGGGCCTTCAACTGCCAATGCCAGGTTTGGACGATTCTGTCCTTGGTTGGGAGTTCTTTTAAACTTTGGACAGGTATTCCGGAGATGATCCAAGCTTCCACACTCGTAACATGTTGGCCTTTGTCCTTGGTTCACAGTCCTGTTTGAGCAATTTCGCATGAAGTGGACCGTATGTCCGCATTTGGTGCATCTTGGGCAGTCTCCTGAGTGGTGGTAGTTACATCGAGTGCACATAGGATGTGGACCGGCATATCTTCTGGGCCCTTGAGTTGTTGCTCTGTAGTTTCCCATTACTCGTTGTCTCTTGTCCTGTTGGTCTTGATCATGGCTTCTTTGCTTATCTCCCTGTCTCTTTCGTCCTCCATCATTTCCTTTCGTTAGTTCACCAGACCCGATCACATCATTTGTCAAGCGGTATGCCATGCCCACAGCAGCTTGCAGAGTGGTTGGGTTTGATGAAGTGACATCCCTCCTAATTTCAGGGATCAACCCCCTAACATATCGATCGATCAGCTTCTCCACAGTGGAGACCATATGAGGAACCATCCTAGTCAGCTCGTGGAAACAGGCCGTGTACTTGTCAACTTCTACTCCTACCATTAAGTGGTTCCAAAATTCTGCTTCCAGCTTCTGTACTTCATCTTTTCTGCAGTACTCGTCAGTTAGTAATTTCTTGAATGCTTCCCAAGATAATCCATTTGCAGCTTCCCTTCCTCTGGTCTGTAGCTGGTTGTTCCACCAAGTCAATGCTCGACTCTGGAGTAGACCCGCAGAGAATTCAACCTTATCTCCTTCAGCACATTTCGTGATACTGAGTTTCGAGTCAACATTCTCAAACCATGATAGTTGTCCAATGGCACCCTCGGTGCCATAAAATTCCATTGGCTTGCATGTCATGAAAGTCTTATAGCTGCATCCCTGACCGTTGTTCAAGGTACTTGCTCCATTATTAGGTCGTCTAGCATCAATGTGTGCAACAATCTGAGTGAGGAGGTCTGCTAATCCAGCAACACTGTCATTTAGGCCTTCATTGTTATTACGTCCTGGGGGAGTGTTCATTGCGGCCATGGCTCTGTGATAAACCAAAAATAGTTGGTTGAGTGAGCGATACATGAACGATGACGGATGATGTACGGTACAATGACAGTCGTGACATAGAGATCGCAAAATGATCGAAACAAAGGCATGCTTAATCTAACGAGGCGTAAGGTAGCAAAGAGAAAGCATATACATAAATGCATATATAGGGTACGGTAACACAAACTAAAACATATAAACAGGATATGCATACCCACCCGACCAACGCAATTTCAGGTGACCAGACTCTCTAGACCCGACCAAACATGATCTTTGACTACTACTCCCTTCATCGCATGATTCTTCCTGAATTATACATAGGTGAGCAGGCTATGCATACTTGAGGATTAATGATGCAATGCTAGGACTAGTCGACTCGTATAATTTTTAGTAATTAAGAAAAACGTTATTTTGGTTATAGTTGCGATTTTTATTTTAGAAAAATCGGCATTCTCTATAACCTCCAGATCTGATACCAATCTGTCACACCCCGCCGAAGGCGGAAACACGAGGTGCAACGAAATCAATATACACTGCCAAAGAGAAATAGAACAATACCATAATTTACATTAAAGGAAAAGTATATCATTACAACATTGTTATAGCCGACATTGGCAACTTAAAATATAAAGTTTGGTTCCCAAAAGATAGCATTTTAGTACATAATGATCAGTAGTGACATGTGAAAACTTCATTATGCAAAGACCTTGAAGAAAAGCTTACTGACGATCACCTGAAATGCATGAGAGAAAACGGGTCAACTATGAAAATAGTTGGTGAGCACACACGTTTTGTATAATATGAAAAACCATTTGAGAAAGTTCGCAAGGCAAAGGCATTGTAAATCCACTCAGTTGCAAATCCCGCCCATACAAAATTCGCAACCTGTGTGTTCACAACCCCTTTCATGTAAAGTATTATGTCTTGAAGTCAAGCACACGTGGTCATAATAGGTCACAATATAAGCACCACGTATATAATAATGTATGTCAGGCAAAGCCCCTTTTTAAATAATATGCGTCCCGTAACATAGTGAACGAGAGGTTGGCCAACCTCTAATAGCGCTATCCATACTACTAATAGGTGACGAACAATGTGAATGTACGAACAGTACATCATACAACTATTATATATGATTAAGAACGCTCCGAACATGGGAGACTTCGCATGCTCCACCAATAAGGCAAGACTTTAGGTCAAGAACGCTCCACCAATAAGGTGAGACTTTAGGTCATAGCACATACGGTTCATTAAGTTCAAAACAAGTCATAAGTTTGCAATAAAGTTCAAGAGTTCAAACAAGCTATAAGGTCAAAACAAGTTAAAAGAGTTCAAAATAGTCAAAGGGTTCAAAATCAAGTCAAAATGGTGAATATTAAGAGTTAGGAAAGAAGCTCAATAGTTTTGAGAATATTTTCACCTTATCTAAAAAGTCATAGAACTGAAGTTTGTCTATACGGGTCTCGATCATAAAAAAAAATAGCCGCGAAGTGAGGTGTTTGGGCTGTTTCTGCAGTTTCTGGACAGTTTTCGGGAAAGTTTGGAAGGCCATATATTATTCGTTATTAATCCTTTTGACAAACGGTTGGATGTTTTGAAAACTAGGCTAGATGTTCTAACTTTTTGTCAGAGATACAAATTTTCCAGAAATGGGTTTATCAATGAGAAAAACGGTTCTAAACATGGTCACTTGGCGAAATGGTTAATACTTGGAAAATTTTCTTAAGTGTTGTGCTGAAGCAAAATATTAAAATCGTCTAATGTTCGAAAGCTTGTATCTTTTTCGTTATAAGCTCGTTTTCTATGTTCTTTATATTCCCGGAATCGTGGGACAACATATTAACATATTTTTGATAGGTCGGGATGGCTAGATCAAGTTTTACGCCTCAAAATGGTATATGAAAACTGTTCATCAGCAACTAATTTTCTGAAAAATATAGTTTTCGTCATTAACCCGTTTTTAGCATAACTTTCACATCGTAAATGATCTTTTACCGATTCTAGAGACCACGGTTTTGTTTTTGAAAGTATTTTCTAATTATGAAAACCAAAAATACCCACTGCCCCTGATTTTTCTGGAAATCACAAATAGGGACAGAACCATATTTAACTTGTTTTAAACTAACTTTTAAGGTTTCTAATCTATGTTAAACCACTTTAATACACCATAAGCTAATCTAATCTTACCATACACCTTCTTAGGGTGTCATGGGTTCCTAGTGTTCACCAAATTCATAGGATTGCAAGGGATTGTTCATAGGATTATTAATACTTCATGAAAACTATTATACTTGTAAAAATGGTATCTTTAACATATATATACTTACATGTATTCTATATAAATAGAAAATACGTCATGTTATCATGAAAATGAAAGTATTAGATGATGAAAATCATAACTTGAAACTTACTAGTTAATGATGAGGTTGGAAATGATCAAGAAACTTAATAACTTCCTAGTTTTTATTTCAAAACTATAAATAGAAGTTAACTAGGATTAAGATTTAACTTGAAACTTGAAATGAAAATGGATCTTCCTTGAACTTTTGATGGAGCCGTGGGTTTGGAGAAGCAAAAGAGAAAGAAAACCTATTTTTATGATTTATTAGAAATGAGTAAGTGTGAGATGTAGTGTTTAAGTCTTGAAATATCTTACATGTGAGGGCATATTAGTAATTTCAATCATAGAAGTAAAGTCTTACTTGACATGTGTATGTATTTGTGTAAAGATATTTGTATTTAGTGTATTTTGTTGAGTATTAAGTGTATTGTTAGCCATTTAGTGTATATAACGTGTTACGTTGTAAGTTTTGGTTACTGTGTTTGTTAGAAATAAATTCTAATGGAACAAGATGGGATACATGAAAGTCGTAAAAATTA
Organism: Artemisia argyi; assembly: GCA_030686995.1. Lineage (NCBI taxonomy): Eukaryota > Viridiplantae > Streptophyta > Magnoliopsida > Asterales > Asteraceae > Artemisia > Artemisia argyi. The sequence continues at coordinate 153,126,008 of CM060706.1, read as the reverse complement.
TAAAATCACATTTCTCACAAGCCCCGGGTGAGTAAATAGTTGTCGAATTGAAGTTACTGAAAACCGTCGGAGTTATAAACGTTTATTGATACGTATATGAAATAAATTCAAAACGTCGGGTAAATTAATAATATAACTTTTATATTACTCAAATGAGTATAAAAATATATCTGGACCATAGTCGGGATTTGTCGGGAGTATTGGGTATACGTTAGTAGTAAAAACTGAGTGGTAACGTTTATTAAATATTTGAACATACGTCAATTAAAATAATGCATATCCGTGCATGATCTAATATACGGATGAACGATAATCATGAATAGTATTTTGTGAATAGTAAAATTTTTGAACGCTTCTCGAAATCTCAAACCGACTACGAAAACGATAAATAGTGAAATGATGAATAGTGATCGGTGAATAGTAAATGATGAATAGTAACTTGTCGAAGTTTGGAAATAAATATAGACGTGGAAAATTACGGGTTGTGACATAAAACACAAAAGTTGTTCAGAATGATGTTTTGTACAAAAATTCGTGCGAATTTATCTAAAAGTGAAAAATAAAGGATGTGAGTCTAGCTGCATGATTAGGTTGGGTTTGATGACCCGAAACTTGTTTATTGAGACTTATTCACTAAATAGATCCATTTCCCGACCTCGACAACTTGTGAAATTGAACATAGCACATATTGATACACGAATACCATTTTCACAAAGTCTCATCTTTCACTCGACCTACGGAATTGTATTATCAAGTATTATGAATCGCCGTTAACTTATTTTCATAATAGGCAACTAGCGAATAGCAAATTTCATCACAATTAGTAACATTTACACTTGACGAGTGTTATGCTAAACCATTTCACAACACACGACTTAAACCATTTCGACAGCACACTTATTAAATTAATAGTCTTTGACGAAACACGACAAATGTTTTAATACAACATTTGTCTCGTCAAATACTGTTACTTATAAATGATAAGTACTACAATACTAGGGAGTTTCATTATCATAAGAGACCTCTTCGGGGTGTCATATCAACGAGTTGTGGATTTAAGAATTAAAGTGTTCTCGCTTCTCATACATTCACTACATTACCTCTAGATTTTGATAACCCGAACGGTAGTACGATGTTATTTATAAAAGGCTAATAGTCAAACCACACTTTAACGATATTTCACTCTTTTACACAACATAAGATATAGGTACAACATCTTAACCAAGTCAATTATTTTACATATACTTGTACACTCTTATCGTACATTATATTAAGACACGATCACTATACTCTCGTAGTTCATTGTTAAAGATTGTGGTATCGCCATACAATATCTGTGGTTATAAACTACTACTGATTACTACGGTGAGTTCATAGCCTCAACTTTTGTTTAACTGTTTTATAAACTCTTTAAGGGAGATACATACTAAAACTTTTATTGTGGACAATTGCTTGCAAACCGAATGCTAGCCCTGAATGTATTATTGCATGATTAAGTATGTTTATGCCAAAAGTCCCCCTATCATGGACCACTAATCACTTGTGAGTGAGTGTAAATATTGTGGATAGGCATATCGGGATTGACGAACCTCGTTTGTGTTAATCAGACTATGGGATATTACAAATGCATTATATTTGAATCTAATTAGGTATATGGCAAGTGCCTACTCGGGGCCACTATTTAATGTATATATTGTACGTCGATACATACATGCAGTCAGTCGTGCGTACCATGAGCTTAGAGCAATAATAACTATCAGGATGATAATTGTGCACATTGCAATTATACTACAAACTTTATTGTCCACTACTGTTTTCAAACTTATGAATTCACTCAACCATTGTGTTGACTTTTTGGCATGTTTTATCTCATGTCCGTAAGATATGTCTGGCCCACAAATGGAGGCACACGGAATGGGCATTTTGAAGAATATGCATATTATCATTCGATAACATTTTAAATTCATTATGTACATTATAGGACATCTACTATGATATTATGAATAAATTCGAATGATTATGTATTTTAAAAACGTCTCATTTTCTGTACTTGTACTTTGTGTTTTGAAATAATACCCTGTTTAGCTTCCGCTGCTATACAAGACTCGAAGTGTTACAAGAATGGGCTAATTTGATGGTTTTAAGATTGTCGTTTGGTTAAATTTTTGGTTTTGGATGCCATCTTAGGAACAATAACAATGTTTTTCGGTCAGAATTCTCAAAACATGTATAACGGGGTGTTTGTTTAAGCTTGTATACGGCTTATTAGCTTATGTGCGTTCAGCTTATATAACATAAGCCACAATTTTATGGCTTATTTTGACACGTATGGGCTTATATGATATTGACAATGTTATATAAGCCCATAAGTGTCAAAATAAACCACAAAATTGTGGCTTATGTTATATAAGCCAAACACATATAAGCTAATAAGCTATATATAAGCTTAAACAAACACACCTAAGAGCATTCGGTATCATACACATTAATGTGCAAAATGCACCAAAGCCAACCATTGGCAACCAAATTACCTATTGCTCTAATAAACATATTAACAAAAGGGTTTTTCTAACTTGTGCTTTAGGGGCATAAGTTAAGCACACCAAAAGTACATTAAAAGCACACAAGGACCCACATAAAAGTACACCTGTCTGTACTTTTATATGAATCCCTGTGTACTTTATCGTGGGCCCTTGTGTACTTTTGATGTGCTTAACTTGTGCCCTAAGGGCACAAGTTAAAGAAACCCTTTTGACTTTCATTAACAAGTTTTACCAGTGTTTCAATTAAGTTTCTTGGACTTTATATCACTACAAAAAGTATCTGAGTTATAATATTCTTTTATTATTGTGTGATTATTAAAAATAATAAAAAATAAATAAAAAATAAAGACATCCACTATTTGGCTTAATTGACTAATCATCCTCAGCTTTGATAACCTTTACCAACCAATTTTATTGACCACTTACACAATTTTAAAAACACAAATAAGTAACAAAACAATAACCAAATTTTATGTGTGTATTTATAGGAGAAAACTTACATCGAAAATTTTCATAATAATGAAACGATATCAAAACTTTGAGTAGTTTTTATAGTTAAATTAACTTAACTAGAACAAAACTCACGCTTAGTACTTAATAGTTATTGTTTAATGATTAAGAACAAACTCATTCTTAGTTATTATTTCATGATTTTGTATCATAATTTATCACAATATAATACTCCAATAACTTGTAACAATTTATATCCATGCTAAGAGCACAATGTACACATGGTGCCATGGATAAAAGTGCTACCACCTAGTCATTTTTCTTATAGCATCACAAATTGGCGTTATAAGACAACCCCTGTCTCACACGTAACTCAATAAAATACAGCGCCACTTATGATGTAGTTGTCACGCCATAAAATGGCGTTGTGGTATGGCACCAGTCTAATAGATCAGTAACATACGTACCGTTGTGGGATGGCACCTGGCTAATAGATCAGTAACATACGTACCAAAGCTCTCGAAATTGTTGAGATGTATCATCTGTATGTGGGGCAGCCCATGTGTGCCTATATTCACCAACGTCCAACAAAGTGATAAGATTTTATTTTGCAGCGACTTGACACTTATGTTGTATACGGAATTTTTTACTTATTTAATTGTCTCATTTTCATTTTATATCAAGCAGCCAATTATTAATTTTATGGAACTGATTTATACAGATCACACCACAATGTACGTTTTAATTATCGTGACAGAGGCGAGTTTTTGGTAGGATTATTTGTCGAACATGGAACGACCGTGAGCAAGGAGGATGAAAAAAACACTTTGCTTGTAAGATTTGAGGAAACTGAAAGTCGGGATGATATTATCACATTCCGACTTTCAGAAACAACATCATTTCGAAAAGGAAAAAATATGTATATATTTTTGTGAGAATGGCGTTATGGCAATTTGTAATTATATGGTCGACGAAGTTTTTTACGAGGGTGTCCTGATAATAGGTTGACAACTACTCAACTAGCTATGTTTTTTGGATTGGTTGTGTTTTTTACTCTTAATATAGACTTCCTGAAGAAACTGAAAAAGCGAGCTATTTGTTCATGTTAAACGGTTGTTAACTGTTTTTTGTTTCCATCAACATTTAAAACGTAGTAAAGTGTTATGAATACAAGTGCATGATAATACCTCAGTATTTCGCCCAAGTAATTCTAATAATAACATTTAACAAATGTGTTTTATCGCAGATCTATAGTAAAGTTTTAAAAATTGAAAAACAACCTCTCAAATTTGATACTAGTAGATTACAAATTTTAAAAAAAATATAATAATAAAAAATAAAATTAAAATCCATTAACTTATCACCATTTATAAATTAACCTCATTAAGTTTACGAACAATACAAAATAACTTATGAGGCACTTTATTTTGCATACTCTAATTTTGGTGCATACTAATAGACAAATCCTCACCATCCATCTAGTTTAATCTAATAGTGAGTATTAACCTAAGATTAAATGGGAAACATAAGTTCATATTTTTTCTTCTTTGTCTTTTTGTCTTTTTTATATTCATTTTTTTTCCTTTCATTCTTTCCTTATTTTTTTCTTTCTTTTTTTTTCGTTTTTTTTCACGCTTTTATAGTTTTTTTGTTTCTTTTTTTTTTCTCGGTGTCTTCTTTTTACACGCTTCTTTTTTTGTTTTTTTATTTCTTTTTTCTTTTTTTGTTATAATTCACGTTTTTTTTCCTAATAAACGTTTTTTTTCGCTTTCATATATTTTCGTCTGTTTTAATACGTTTTCGTCCGTTTTCATAAGTTTTTGTCTGTTCTCGCCCGTTTTCATATATTTTCGCCCGTTTTCTTACGTTTTCGTCTGTTTTCATACGTTTTTGTCCGTTTTCATACGTTTTCATCCGCTTTCTTACGTTTTCACCCGTTAACGTCTGTTTTCATACGTTTTCATATGTTTTCTTACATTTTCGTTCGTTTTTATACGTTTCCGTCCGTTTTCATACGTTTTCGTTCGTTTTAATACATTTTCGACCATTTTCTTCCGTTTTCGTCCATTTCTAATACTTCTTCGTCCGTTTTCGGATGTGTTTTTACGCTTTCATACATTTTCATCCGTTTTCATACATATTCGCCCATTTTCTTATGTTTTCGTTCGTTTTCATACGTTTTCGTCCGTTTTCATCCATTTTCTTTCGTTTTCGTCCATTTTTCAAACGTTTTTGTCCTTTTCATACATGTTTTTACACTTTCATACGTTTTCTTCCATTTTCGTTCGTTTTTTGACGTTTTCGTTCATTTTTTCATTCGTTTTCATCCGTTTTTAAATGTTTTTGGCAATTTCAGACGTTTTCATAAGTTTCTAAATATCACAAGTGATATTCTGAATATCACAAATTATATTCTGAATATCACAAGTGATTTTCTGTGATATTCAGAATATCACAATTCATATTCTGTGATATTGAGAATATCACAAGTGATATTCTGAATATCACAAGCGATTTTCTGTGATATGCAGAATATCACAAGTGATACTATGAGTACCACAATGATATTCTGGATATCATAAGTAATATTTTGTGATATTCAGAGTATCACAAGTGATATTCTGAATATCATAAGCGATTTTCTGAATTTGACAAGTGATATTCAACAAATGTTTTGCAACATGAAAATCACATGTGATATTCAGAAAATCACAAATGATAGATATTCAGAAAATCACAATTGATATTTAGAATATCACCATTGATATTCAGAAAAACACAAGTGAAATTCTGAATATCAATTGTGATATTCAGAAACGTTTTCGTCCATTTTCATTCGTAATCTTTCGTTTTCGTCCATTTTTCATACGTTTTCGTCCGTTTTCATACATGTTTTTACGCTTTTATACGTTTTTGTCTGTTTTCATAGGTATTCGTCCGTTTTCTTACATTTTCGTCCATTTTCTTACGTTTCTGAATATCACAAGTGATATTCAGTGGTTCTAGAATATCACTTGTGATTTTCTGAATATCACTTATGATATTATGGATAGCACTTATGATTTTCTTATGTTTTCGTCTGTTTTCATACTTCGTCCATTTTCATACGTATTAGTCCATATTTTATTTTTTACGTTTTCGTCCGTTTTTATACGTTTTCGAATATCACAAATGATATTCAGAATATCACTTGTGTTTTTATGAATATCAACGGTGATATTCTAAATATCACTTGTGATTTTCTGAATATCTATCACTTGTGATTTTCAGAATATCACTTGTGATATTCATGTTACAGAACATTTGTTGAAAATCACTTGTCAAATTCAGAAGATCACTTATGATATTCAGAATATCACTTGTGATACTTTAAATATCACAGAATATTACTTATAATATCCAGAATATCATTTGTGGTACTCATAGTATCACTTGTGATATTTTTCATATCACAGAAAATCACTTGTGATATTCAGAATATCACTTGTGATATTCTGAATATCATGGAAATATCACTTCTGATTTTCAGAATATAACTTGTGATATTTAGAATATTAATTGTTATATTCAGAAAATCACAGTGACTTTTAGTGATTTTCTTATGTTTTCGTCCGTTTTCATACTTCGTCCGTTTTCATACGTATTAGTCCATTTTTTACGTTTTTGTCCGTTTTTATACGTTTCCGAATATCACAAATGATATTCAGAATATCACTTGTGTTTTTCTGAATATCAATAGTGATATTCCAAATATCACTAGTGATTTTCTAAATATCACTTGTGATTTTCATGTTACAAAACATTTGTTGAAAATCACTTGTCAAATTGAGAAAATCACTTATGATATTCAGAATATCACTTGTGATACTTTGTATATCACATAATATTACTTATAATATCCAGAATATCATTTGTGGTACTCATAGTATCACTTGTGATATTCTCCATATCAAAGAAAATCACTTGTGATATTCAGAATATCACTTGTGATATTCAGAATATCAATTTTGATATTCAGAATATCACTTGTGATATTCTGAATATCACTTGTGATATTCTGAATATCACATAATATCTCTTGTGATATTCAGTATATAACTTGTGATATTTAGAATATCACTAGTGATATTCACAAGTGATTTTCTGTGATTTTCTAATATTTTCGTCCGTTTTCATGCGTATTAGTCCATTTTTTTATGTTTTCGTCCATTTTTATACGTTTTCGAATATCACAAATGATATTTAGAATATCACTTGTGTTTTTATGAATATCAACGGTGATATTTTAAATACCACTTGTGATTTTCTGAATATCTATCACTTGTGATTTTCGGAATATCGCTTGTGATTTTCATGTTATAAAACATTTGTTGAAAATCACTTGTCAAATTCAGAAGATCACTTATGATATTCAAAATATCACTTGTGATACTTTGAATATCACAGAATATTACTTATAATATCCAGAATATCATTAGTGGTACTCATAGTATCACTTGTGATATTTTTCATATCACAGAAAATCACTTATGATATTCAGAATATCACTTGTGATATACAAAATATCACTTGTGATATCCTGAATCTCACAGAATATCACTTGTGATATTCAGAATATAACTTGTGATATTCTGAATATCACTTGTGATATTCAGAATATCACTTTTGATATTCAGAATATCACTTGTGATATTCTGAATATCACGGAAATATCACTTGTGATATTCAGAATATAACTTGTGATATTTAGAATATCGCTTGTGATATTCAGAAAATCACAAGTGATTTTTTGTGTTTTTCTTATGTTTTCGTCCGTTTTCATACTTTGTCCATTTTCGTACGTATTAGTCCATTGTTTAACGTTTTTGTTCGTTTTTATACGTTTTGTAATATCACAAATGATATTCAGAATATCACTTGTGTTTTCTGAATATCAATGGTGATATTCAAAATATCATTTGTGATTTTCTTAATATCTCTTGTGATTTTCATGTTACAGAACATTTGTTGAAAATCACTTGTCAAATTCAGAAAATTACTTATGATATTCAGAATATCACTTGTGATACTTTGTATAACACAGAATATTGCTTATAATATCCAGAATATCATTTGTGGTACTCATAGTATCAGTTGCGATATTCTCCATTTCACAGAAAATCAATTGTAATATTCAAAATATCACTTGTGATATTCAGAATATCACTTGTGATATTCATAATATAACTTGTGATGATATTCTGTGTTTTCTTATGTTTTCGTCCGTTTTCATACATATTAGTCCGTTTTTTTACGTTTTGGTCCGTTTTTTTACGTTTCCGAATATTACAAATGATATTCAGAATATCACTTGTGTTTTTCTGAATATCAATGGTGATATTCTATATATCACTTATGATTTTCTGAATGTCTATCCCTTGTGATTGTCTGAGTATCACTTGTAATTTTCATGTTAAAAAACATTTGTTGAAAATCATTTGTCAAATTTAGAAAATCACTTGTAATATTCAGAATATCACTTGTGATACTTTGAATATCACAGAATATTATTTATAATATCCGGTATATCATTTGTGGTACTTATAGTATCACTTGTGACATTCTCCATATCACTTAAAATCACTTGTGATATTCAGAACACTTGTGATATTCTGAATATCACAGAATATCACTTGTGATATTCTGAATATCACAGAATATCACTTGTGATATTCAGAATATAATTTGTGATATTTAGAATATCACAGAATATCACTTGTGATATTCAGAATATAATTTTTGATATTCAGAATATCACTTGTGATATTTAGAAACATATAAACGTCTGAAAATTGCCAAAAACATTTAAAAATGAACGAAAACGAATGAAAAAATGGACAAAAACGTAAGAAACGAACGAAAATGTATAAAAACGGAAGAAAACATATGAAAGAGTAAAAACATATCTGAGAAGGACAAAAACGTTTGAAAAATGAACGAAAATGAAAGAAAACGGATGAAAACGAACGAAAACGTAAGAAAACGGACTAATCTGTATGAAAACGAACAAAAACATATGAAAGCGTAAAAGCACGTCTGAAAACGGATGAAGACCTATGAAAAATGGACGAAAACGAAAGAAAACGGATGAAAATGTATTAAGACGAACGAAAACGTATGAAAACTGACGAAAACGTATGAAAACGAACGAAAATGTAAGAAAACTTACGAAAACGTTTGAAAATGGTCGTTAACGGGCGAAAACGTACGAAAGCGGACGAAAACGTATGAAAACGGACAATAACGAATGAAAACGGACGAAAACGTAAGAAAATGGGCTAAAATATATGAAAACGGGCGAAAACGTATGAAAACAGACGAAAATGTATGAAACCGAAAAAAAACGTTTATTAGGAAAAAAAACATGAATTAGAACGAAAAAAAAAAACGTGTAAAAAAAAGACACAAAAAAAACACAAAAAAAAAAAAAAAAAAAAAAAAAAAAAAAAGAAAAAAAACAAACAAACAAACAAACAAACAAACAAACAACAACAACAACAAAAACTATGTAGCGTGAAAAAAAAAGGCAAAAAAAAAAAGAAAAAAAAAAGGAAATAAATAAAGAAAAAAAAAGAATAATAAAAAAGACAAGAAGACAAAGAAAAATGAAAAAAAAAACATGGACTTATGTTTCCCTATTTTAATCTTAGGTTAATCCCCACCATTAGATTAAACTAGATTGATCGTGAGGATTTCTCCCTTGATATGCACCAAAATAAGAGTATGCATTTGAATTTTAGCAATATAGCAATTGTACACCCAAACCCATAAAACTTCATATTTTTGTAACTTTATTCCGTGCTTATAAATTTAACAACGTTAAGACACTTTTTTTTAACTGCAAAACAAATCAAATATATATCATGAAAAAACATGGCAAAGAGCTAGAATTACATAAGAGATATTAACCAATCTGTTAATACAAATAATGTAGAAAACGTTATTTGCATTACTCGATCTTCTCATGTTTTGACAATCACAAAATATAAAGACATATTACGTAAAGTTACGGTTTATAAGTTTTTAATCGAGGAAACTCGTTTCTTCTACGTAGCTGCTACAACATCACTTCAGGTATGAACAAACTTTATACCGTCATTAGTTAAGTGATAAAAGAGTTTTATTTTCTCCTAAACTTACATTTTTAAGTTTGACAAAACATTTTCACAAAAGTATTTTTGTGTTTTTAAAGAACTGTTTTATTAAGAAAATAAATTCAAATTCAAACTTCATAACAGCTAGCTTTCCCCCCAAATCAGTTCAGCCTGCACAAGATAAGTTTTCACCACGTCAGGACAAAATGGGAGCGTTTTGTCTGGACGGTCCCTTAGTGATAAAGGACCGTCTGGTATTTACAGGACCGTCTGTCTCACTCTTGTCGCCTATAAATACTGAACTGTTACACTTCAGAAAACAGGGATTTTCACACACAAAACTTTCTGGTCTTTGTTCATTTTATCTTTGATCACTATAACATGTCGGTATATGTTTATAAGTGATTTCCTCTTCCGTTAAGTGCAAGAGAAGAACTCTCGACATAGATGAAGACTCGAGATGTTATAGGTGTCTACACACAAACGTAACAAGTGTTACAGTGATAGGTTCTGTAAATAATGTCATTATTTTCCAACTTGTGTATGAGTTGAGGATGGGGATATTTGTGTGAACTTGGATGGTGATGTAGATCAAAGAAGTCTTGTAACTAGATTAGTTCATGTATTTGATATGATGAGTGTGATGTCCTAGTGTGTAGGTTAGGACTTAGTCGAGTCATTGTGTAAAGACTTGGATCGGGTGATGATCCAAGTGAGTCTTGTGTGAAGGCTTGGTTCGGGTGAAGAACCAAGTGTGTCAAGTGTGTAAAGGCTTGGTTCGGGTGAAGAACCAAGTATGTCAATAAAGTGAAGGCTTGGATCGGGTGAAGATTCAAGTTGGACAAGAGTGATTGTTCGCGTGGGCCTTGGAGTAGATTGGTTCTAGCTACGATTATAACTCGACATTATGCTTAGTGTCGTTAACCCTTTTGTAAGCATGTGTACAGATTGCTCCGCCTGAAGGAGTGTGTTGATATAGTGGTTGATAACTCTCGAGTGCGGTACTCGGGGAGTGGAGTAGGACGGAGAGTGAGCTTCGTGCCGAACCACTATAAATCGCCGCATCTCTTGATTGTGTTCTTTCCTTACTCTTTACTTTACTTGTTTTATTTATGTATGCTAGTAACCAAATTGATATCACATAACTAGTAGAATTCAACAAGTTTGTAAATGTAAATTAACTGGACCTAAAACGGCTAAACGCTTTAGAAAATTAAAAAGAAGCGATGAAACTATTCAACCCCCCTTCTAGTTTCTACAATTGGTATCAGAGCTTCGTTTATCAAGATCTTTAAAGTATAATGTACTTTAAAACTTGAATCGATCTATGTAATCAAAACGATATCTAGAAGGGCGTTATTTGAATGAGCCACCATTTTTCGAAAATAAAAATTTTGTCATTTGGAAAAATAAATTTGAAAGTTATGTGAAATCAATAGATCATAGTATTTGGCATGTCATTTCAATTGATGATTTATAATTAATGAAAGGAAGTTTCGCTAATAAATTTTTCATAAGAAACTTGTGCAAAATATTTGAAACAAAAATTTTGATTTAAGAATCTTGCCAAAAATTGAGTTTGATAAAACAATTTTATGTCAAATGGTAAATGGCATTTGGTAAAATGGTATAAACTTACATCAAGGAAATGTTCAAGCCAAAGATGATGAAAATGAGGTATTAGAAAAATACTTAGTTTAAGTGGAATCATATACTACTATTTTGAATGTCTTCATTGTAGGTAATGTTGCCGACAACGATTTCTTAAACAACCTAGTTAGTGTACCAATCTACTTGTTTTGATGTTATGACAATAAAGAAGACAATGTGCGGTTTTATGTGCAATGTGGATAGCTAGCAAAGAAGACAATACGCGCCATATGTATGAAGCTAATGAAATGGTTGATTCACCAAGCCTAGTGCATAACTATTAATAAGGACGGATTGCCAAGCGAGTATCATCTAGTCTTGCATCACCAACAACACATGTTTTCGTTATGTGTTATTAAGGATAGCTAGAGGCCAAGGTAAGTTTTCTTACAACCTTAACTATCATGCTTGTTGTTTGAGTGTTTGCTATATGATTATATGACTACGTGATTTGGTATTACTTGCTTGTATGCTAGATGATTTTTGTATGCCAATACGTGCTAGATGCTTTGTGTTATTTAGACGTTTTGTCTAAACGCTTATCCTTCTTTGGATTCAAGCAAATTATTTGGAAAAATAATGGTCTTACCACAACCATTGTTTATAACGAATTTGGCATCTATCAATCACTATAGACGATACACACTTGCTTCACTCTTTGTTTGCTCTCTAGTTCTCATCTATGACGTTTCTTGAAACTTTCATGATTGACTTCTAGCCTTCCTCGATGCGACTCTCGCCCTTGAACCTCATTTAACTTTTTATTCTTTCTTTTCTTCTATTTCGACTCAAAATCCACTCTTTATTCAAGCGTATCTAGTCTTTCACTTTTCTTCTATCTCGATTCCACTCCATATCCATTCCTTATCCTACTCATGCGTATTGAGACATTTTCGTGTCTTAAAATTCAAAGAGTTATGTTTTAAAACCATCTAAAACTAAAGACTTTTCATTAAGACCAAAACACCGAAAATCTTCCAAGAACCACAACCTCCTATCGACGGTCCCTTAGCTCTCGGCGGTCCATATTGATAAGGGACCATCTAGCATTTTTATGCACTACCCCGCTTTCTTACTACAGAACATGAAAAACAAAACCAAACACCCTTTTTTGCTGCAGAAACGATGACAAACTCGACCCAACACTCTAATCCTCACTAACCCATAATCAAATTAGTTCAAGGTTTTCAAAGTTAAGATCAGCAACCACCTATACTCACTAATCACTCTATTGTAAGTTAATTTATTCATTTCCACTTATTTAATTCGAATTAAGCCATTAGGGTTCATATTAACATAAAATTAAAAATTGGGGATTCTCATTTCTTTGTTAAATTAACAACAATTGATAGCAAATCTAAACAATGTAGCACTAATAATACTCAAATTATCAAACCAATTACCTTATTTCGCTAATTTTGAAAATGGGTAAAAAATGAGACCATCCCCAGTTCGAATTTAATGTTGTTAATCTTGTTTAATCATGTAACAAAAACGTACTTATACATTGTTAATACATGTCAGAAACGTTTTCGTAACCATGCAACAAAATGAATCAGGAATTTTGAAATTAAAATGAGTTATGGTATAAAAGTGTATTTGGGATAAGCATAAAAACTATAGGCTAGCCAACTTAATGTTCACTTTGTTTAAATGTCTTACGAAAAACATGCCTAAACCAAACTGGGTTGATCACAAAAATACTCATGACTACATTCCCATCGTTTCTACCGAGTATCAACCACCACTTTGCTATAATTTTCAAAGAGTCAAAAAACGCTATATCCATGAAGGTCGGGTTGTCTATCCGGACTTTGAGGACTTTGGTTACCTCAAAGTCATGTTTAGCTCAGCTAAACTTGAGTGTCTCTACAAAATTAATGAGTCAACTGTCCCTCGCTTTGTCTTAGAATTCTACAGTCAATTTAGGTTAAGGGTCGAATCCATGAATGAATACTATATATAGTTCGTTATTCAAGACAAATTCTTTTCATACTCACTTCCCGATTTTGGTCGTATTCTTGGTCTTCCTATCACGGGGAAATGCTCTATCACTGACAAATGGAGCCTTGATGCTCTGGTCAGAAGCACCCCTAGAAGTGGGAAATATGCTACCATTCCCCCACTCCAAATGAAATCAGAACCTTCATTCTAAAACCTCGACCACCGTCTCTTACCCACACTTATAGAGGTAAGAAAATTCCTGTTGAAGAAAACCAACTCCTAACAAAAGAAATTGAAACTCACCTAACTACCTTTGAGGTAATTATCCATGAAAATGCCTTTTGCTAGGTGGCAACAGGGATCATCTTCCTGCGTGTCTCGGTCATATGCTTTATTGTGTTGTCAAATAGATACCTTACAATCTAGCATTCTATGTAGTTAGGAGAATGGAATTTGTCACCAAGAAACCCAAGTTGAACCTTCTTTATGGCATGCTCTTGACTCATTTGTTTAACCATATCATGGGTGAATTTCCGAAACTTAGATCGGAAAAATATCTCATCCATGATCGTGTCATGTTCCCGCTTACTACTTACATTGAGCTTAAGACAAGGTCTGATTTAGGTCGAAGAGGACCTTGTTTCCCGAGTCATCCTCCGTTGTTTCATCCTCACATCACATAGATGATGATGATGAACACATTGGAAATTTCAATGCTAATGCATCTTCTTCATTCCAAAACCTCTTGAATGCCCTTCCGTAACTCCCTCAAAATCTTGACTCCCAAGACCCATCGGTGATCACTCTTCTCACTCAAATTTTAGACGAGCAAAGGAAAGGCTTGAAGTCGATCAAGAATCTTCTCAAGAAAAAGAAGAAGGATTAAATGTTATTTGTAGTAACTTTATTTTATGATTATTTGTAATGCATTTGAAACATCTATGTTTATTTGTTCTAACTCTTAAGACATGTTAAATTGTTGATTATTTTTTATTTGGATGTGATTATAAGATGTTTATTTGGTTTGTGACATCTTTTATTGTTGAACTTATGTTTATGTTGTTCTGTAGCAAGTGGGAATGTAGTACATATGCAAGTTGCAGAAATGAAAAACTGGGCAAACTCACTGCCGGCGGTCCTTTATCAACCCGGCGGTCCTCCAGTGATAAGGGACCGTTGGTGGTTTAACGAACCATCCTTGTGGGATCACGGATTTTTGCACTATTTTCTTCTTTCCTGCAATCCTAAACCTATTGCATGATTATCATCACCTTACCTTGTTTAGATAAACATTTTTTAGTGCTTAAAATCTCCTAATGCATGCTTTGTCCAAACCATAACCATGCTTGATTATTTAAACCTTCCTCATCGCCCTCAACCTCATCACAATCACCTTTCAATCCAACTTCATCACCTACAATGGCCTCATCCTCCACTTCCTTGCCAACAACAAACAAAGAACTCATAACACAACCATCAAACAAAAGCCCTAAGCTCAAAATCATTCGACCTCAAACTAATTTCATTGACCTCACACTCTATGACACCACTCCATCTCCTAAGTCACCACCATCATCACCTCAAGCACCAAGTGCACCACTCAAAACACCAGCCACCAATGGAACATATCACTCTTCATCTAAGACATGCTCTAGCTCAAAGACAACTACATCACCTTTCTCATCATTCGTCAAAAACTTGTCACCCTTACTCACCCAATCTAGCTCGAGTGCTTTCACTCCATTTGTGAGTAATCAACCATCATCTCCCACTCACTTTATCTCATCACCAAGAAACCAACATCCTCCTCTAATAAACTCATCAACTCATACTACCACATCACTAAATGGGCCATTGGAAAACATTCCTTCCACACCACCATCTTCTCCAACCCTTGGTAATCACTTACCTTACTACTTTGTTAACAACCACACTATGGGGTGTGCTTGTTGTTACCACAACTTTCATCTCATCTCTACTATAAGAGATGAACTCCATACCATGTTTGGACACATTAAGTTTCTTCTTGCAAAATAAAATGTGCAACCAACTCCCCTTGCTTCAATGCCACCATCGGCACCACCTTCGGCTCCACCTTCATCCTCACCATCATCCACTCCACCTTCCGACTAGATATTCTCAAAATTCTAGTCATGAATAATCAAGTGGAACTTTTGTTTTGGACTAAAATGTTGTTGTTTCTATCTAGTCGGAAGGAACCTGCCGCACATCCTATGTACTCGCCATAACATTCACTGATAAGACGAAAAGTGTACCGCTTTTGGGGGGTCATTTAAGGCCAAAGTCGAGATTATTTGATCAAATATTGCCCTAAATCGTTTCTTTTGTCATTTTAGGTACTTTTGAGAGGAAATTTACAAAAGCAAGCATTTTGGACGTTTTTAGAGCGAAAAAGTGAAGAAAACGACAAAGTCTGAAAATCATGCTGAAAATTGTACGTGACGGCGTCACAGATTGCTAGTGACTGCGTCAAGACTTGACAAAGAGGTGGATAAATCAAATTACACGTGACGCGCCAGAGAGTTTTCCAAAGGAGTCGTGACGGCGTCACCCTTTAGGGTCGCCAAGGCTGTCACGTATTGTCACAAAGAGAGACGGCCCAGAGTATACAAAGAGTGACGGCGTCAGAAGTGGATCTAGGCAATACGAGTATTATTTTGGCGGCGAGTTGACGGCGTCAGACATTACTTTTGACGCCGTCAGATTGTAAAATCCATATATACTTTTCTAGTTTTCATTTATTGTGTGCAACTTTGAAGGGAGAAAACCCTAGAAGAATTTTACTGCTATTTTGAGGGTTTTAAACCCTTGTTTCATCCATGCTTAATTGTGCTTGTCTTCTCTTTAACATGCTAGGCTAGGTTTTCTTTGTGTTTGCATAGATGTAATGGAACTTAGATATTGATTATTGGTTGGTTGTTTGTTTATAATTGTTGTGGATGAATGAATTCGATGTTAGGCTTAAGAAAACTGGCAGACTTACAATTGGTAACTTTCTTGAACGTCTTAAGAAACATGATCGGAGATGTATTACGATATTTTGGTTATATTTAATGCATAGGTAACTACTAATGAGGCCATGTTAGGAGCTAGTAGTCGGCTCGACATAGGAAGAGGTAGAAGCATATAGAGTTAGGGAAGATCGTACACGGCCCTACGAATGGTATTAAGAAATACAACCCGTCATCCATGCAATTGTAACAAACTAATCAACCGGTAAAAGATAGCTAGGGAGTAGTGAAATCTAAGTAAACACATTTTCTCTCATTATTGTTTTCGCCACAATTAGTTTAATTTATTTTATTTTATTTTGATTGCATCTTTAGTTATTTGGGTTAGTTGATTAGCAACTAATTCCGCCCACTCCTTCAAAACCCGAGATTTTTACTTGTTTTTCATAAAATATAAAAATACAAAAGGAATCATCCCTCATCTCTAGACCTAGTTTAAGTGAATTTTAACCATAGCGAACACTATTCTTTGAGTTGAACGATTAATCCCCAGTACTTGTCACTATACTATACTACAACGGTCAGGTACACTGCCTGGTGGGGATTGCAAGCTTCTCAAGATCCCTTAAGAGGTAAAACCTTTTGCAAGGGTGCAAATTTCACGCATCAAGTTTTTGGCGCCGCAGCCCGGGGAATAGTAATTGTCTAGGTTGAAATTTCTTTTTTATTAGGTCTACTTGCTAGATTTCTTTCAAGTAAGATTTTTATTTTTATTTTTATAGG
The DNA here is from genome assembly GCA_030686995.1 of Artemisia argyi. Classification (NCBI taxonomy): domain Eukaryota; kingdom Viridiplantae; phylum Streptophyta; class Magnoliopsida; order Asterales; family Asteraceae; genus Artemisia; species Artemisia argyi. The sequence continues at coordinate 153,108,533 of CM060706.1, read as the reverse complement.
TATTCTTTAGTTTATCTTATCTTTGTGTGTTTGTTCGTAAAATCCTCATTAATTATTCCGTTGGCCACTATGGAAAACGCGAATTGTAACACCCCGTGACCAAACACGACCAAAAACGTGAAAATTTTTCGCAAAAAGTTTGCCCGAAAATTTACTCACTGTCACTATTTTACAATCTGACCAAAATATACAATAAAATAGACTTTGAGGTTATTTTTAAATGAAACTAGACTCAATAAGCTTTAAAACGATGGGTAGCACGACCCCTTACGAGCCACGGGTGATTTTATATGAAATAAACAAATTGACAAAAAAACTGGAGCATATGACTTTATGCTTATGGGCATACAGCCATATGATCTACTCAGAAAACATGTGAAAGCCCAGCTATAGCATATGGCTTTACGCTAGAAAAGTGTACAGCCATATGGTAGACTCAAAAACATATTCCCATAGCGTCCAGCCATATGCCCAGACGTGTATGGCTTTATACCCTTGTATCAGAAATTGTCCCAAAATATACTTAACACCTTTTCTGGAAAAATCAACTTCCATGACTCTAAAATTAATGAAACTTTCCATAAATTTTTAACATAACATAATACATCATTTTCATAATCAATTTTGGCCTAAAAGACCCGTGGACATATACTTACGGGTTATACCAAACGCCCGTTTTGACCCATTTCCAATACACACTTTTGTACCCCAAGACACTTAATAACTACATATTCATTTGAAAACATACATAACTTGACATTACTAAAATATTGTAAAAGTGTTAGTACAAGGTCTTGACCAATAGCTTCCCAAAATGGGTGAGATTGGCTAAATGCCAAACACCCTCCTAAATACCATCATAACCACATGACGTAAAGACTTCTTGACATTTACATAAACTTGACTTACGACCCAACTTGAACATCGACCTTATATACCAACAAGACCGTTAAATAACAAAATAACCACATGGATTGTAATATACCCAAAACACGAAAGGACACTTCGGGGGCTTCCAACTTCAAGCACGTTTGGTCCAAAAGATTATGGTCTTCTTATCTATGCTTCCAAAACTATACAACTAAGTGTAGTCCATCCTAGACCTTTTCCTTACCTTTACTTGAACCTTCGGTACCTATCAAAAAGACATCACAACTAAACCTGTAAGCGAAACGCTTAGTAAGTACATAGAGTATAACTATCATTACATTATGAGATTGGTGATTAATACCAATCTTAACATTATCATGGAGCATAACTACATAGCATTACTCACCTTGATCAAGCAAGTAATTATATAACATTTGCATATCAAGCATTGGATCTAAGCTATATAACATTAAAAGCTCCATAACAAAACACATTAACATTTCATAACATTAACATAAACATCATTAGACAAGTTATACTATATACTTACCTTAATTTCCTAATAGCTTCCTACTTGGAATTTATGAGGCTCTACAATTGCTTCCTATTACAAATTTAATCTCAATTAGTGATTAATTAACTAGGAAGATCATCCATTCATACCCTTTATCCCTAATACCCAATTCCCACCTTATGAACCCTAATTTCCACAATTTGGGGAAAGTTGCTTACTTGATGAAGAGACAACAATTAAGGTATCTCTAGTTATTCTTGATCACTTTTTAATACTCAAATGAGCTAGATGAACACTTGAAGTCTTCCCTCTCTTTTTCTTGCTAGATGTCGACCCAACTAGAACCAACTCCAAATTTCCAGATTTTTCACGAGCTAGCTATTTAATCATGTGTTGGATTATCTTTGGTCATTTGGCAATTATAGTCCCTCTAAGTTCATTCTTTCCATATAGACCACACATTTTACTACTTTACTTATACACTAAACCTATTATATACGTATGTAGTACCTTGTCGGGATATGGGTGTAACAATTCACCCCTCCTTGAAATAAGATTTCGTCCTCAAAATCTATTCTTGAAATAAATGAGGATACTCGTTCCTCATCTTTTCCTCCGGCTCCCATCTAAAACTTGTACCTTTACGATGCTTCCCTTGAACTTTTACCAACGGGATTTCCTTGTTTCTCAGTTGCCTTACTTTCCTTCCTAATATCGCTTTCGGTTCATCTTTTTGTGAAAGCAATTCCGGATCGATTTCGATATCTTCTAAAGTGACCACGCTTGTTTCGTCTGCCAAACACTTCCTCAAGTATGACACATGAAAGGTATTGTGAATATCTCTCATGTCATCGGGCAATTCCAATACGTATGCTACCTCGCCAACCCGTTTCAAGATTTTAAACGGTCCTATAAACCGCGGACTTAGTTTCCCTTTGTTTTTAAATCTAAAAACACCCTTCCACGGAGAAACTTTTAACATGACAAAATCACCTACTTCGAATTTAATTGGTCTTCTTCGATTATTGGCATAACTTTTCCACCTATCTTGCGCCGCTTTAAGTCTTACCCGGATCATTTCAATCTTTTCAGTTGTCGCCAACACTACATCCGTGCTCGCCAATTCCCTTCTTCCGACTTCTTCCCAACACACGGGCGTCCTACACTTTCTACCATAGAGCATCTCATAGGGTGGCATGTCTATACTCGCATGATAACTATTGTTGTAGGCGAATTCAACTAGAGGCAAATGATCATCCCAATTACCTCCAAAGTCAATCATACAAGCTCGTAACGTATCTTCTAAAGTTTGAATAGTTCTCTCGCTTTGCCCGTCGATTTGAGGATGAAAATCCGTGCTCATATGTAGTTTCGTACCTAGATCTTCTTGGAAACTTTGCTAAAAGTTTGAAGTGAAACACCCGTCTCTATTGGAGACAATAGAAATGGGTACTCCATGACGCGCGACTATCTCATTAACATAAATCTTAGCTAACTTGTGAACAGGCGTATTTTCTCTGATCGAAATGAAGTGTGCACTCCTTGTTAAGCGATCTACTATGACCCAAATTGCATCATTCTTCTTTTTCGTCCTTGGCAATTTCGTAATGAAGTCTATAGTAATCTTCTCCCACTTCTAAACCGGAATCTCTAAGGGTTGGACTTTCCCGTACGGCTTTTGCTGTTCGGCTTTCACCTTCAAGCAAGTTAAACATCTTTCTACATACTTCACGCAATCTTGATAAGTGTCTAAATACTCATCATTTTATACCAATCTGAACTGCCAAAACATACAAAAACACTCAAATATGCATCAAAATACTTAAAATATCTTAAAAGTGTGTTTTATATGTTTCAAATGCAAAATAATAAAAAACAGATGAAAAACATACAAAGTTTGCATAATTGGCAGTTTCAGTCCCTCAAGTTTCATAAATTGTCAAAACTAGTCCCTGGTTATTCTAAAAATATGAAAAAGTCATCAAAGGTCCTTTTTAATCACAAAGTTACATATTTAGTCCTTTGGTGCAAAGTTTCACAAAATTACAAGTTTAGTCCCTGTACTTTGGAAATTGACATAAATGGTCCCTGGGATGTAAAAACTTTGAGAAAATTAAATTTTAGTCCTTGTATTATTAATCTTTTGCAGGAATGGTCCTTGGTGTGAAGTTTGGAGAAATTGCATAATTGGTCCCTGAAGTTTGGTGAATTGACATAAATAGTCCCCGGGTATTTAAAAAATGAAAAACATCAAAAATACCTTTGTACTATTCATCCTTGTCAAGTTTGGTCCCTGTGAGAACTTTGGTAAACTTACAAAACCAGTCCCTCAACTTTGCACAAATTACAAATTTGGTCCTTATGTTACTAAAACCAAACCGGACCCTATTATAATCCATAACCAAATCTAATCCAAACCCAACACTTAAATCCAGCCCATCCTTTCTTCCCTTTGGCCCAACAAACAAACCAGCCCACCCTAGTATAATAATACCATGGTCAAACAGTCAAACACCAGCGCCACTATTCATCTCCCTCCCACACCACTGCATCACCCAAACCACCATGGTTTCACTCCAATACCACCACCTGTCCACCCAGCTGTCTACCCTTGTCCTCCACGCCTCACCAAAGTGCATTTAATGCCCTGAAAATCCTCCACGTTACCTTGTGGACTTTTTGGCGCCAAATGATAATTTGAAGGCTAGGATGAGTTGCAGTTATCTAACGGCCAAGAAAAGAAGTGGGATTTGCTCAGACCTCCACCTGGAACCCTAATTATCTATATAAAACAAGAAAGAAGCCACAGAGAAGGAGTATTAGATTAGGTTTAGTGTAACTTAATCGTAGGTAGAGTAAACTTCAAATTCAGTTGTAATTTCAATCAAAACATGTTGTACTCAGTTGTTTTAGTGTAATTTGATCTTTCTTAAACCTTTAATTACAGTCTTATTGTCTTAATTCAGTTTTAACCTTTTTGAGTGAATTTGACAAATTCACTCAAATATTGTTAAAGTTGTTGTTTCATGATCTAATCACCTAATCTAAGTCACTTATAAGTTTTTTAAGCTTCCTAAGCATTATTATCCATTTTCAGTTTATAACTCAAAAATAAAAATAAATCAAATAAAATAGTAGAAAAATAAAAAAATCATAAGAAGAAGAAGGAATAAGATTGGAGCAGTGATGATTTGGATTGATATGGTTTAGTACCTTTTGGGAGGTGTTAGGTTGATTTTCAGTTCATGGTTCCATTGTTCTCATCATAATCCATTTTGTAAGCTTTTGTATTAATTTTTCATATTACTGTCTAATTATTCTATTTACTTAAGTTTCTGTGTTTTTATGTTTATGTGTTGTTGTTAAGTTAATATATAGCTTAATATAGGTTTCTTATTAATCAGATTTCATTACTACTCAAAAATCAAAAATCTCACAGTAGAAAACTCAAACTTGACAAACTTGTGTTATATGCTTGTGGCATGGTTGATTTATGCTTAGTTGTTCTTAAATAATCATAAAATAGTGTTAAAAATCAGTGTTGTGGCTTAAATTCACTATTAGCCTTGAAAATCATAAATTGATATAGTTAAAGGGGTGTTTGGCACAGGGGAGTACCCTGTGCATTTGTGGTATTCAGTGGTTAAGTATTGTTTTGACATTCCATATTAGGTCTTAATAGGCTATCTACAACATAAAATCAGTTGCTTGTTTGAACTAAAAGTCAAACTCACCAGATTTGTTTAGAATTTTGTAGTAGGTATTGGACCTTGTGCTTTTTAGGATTTGTAGTATACCAGCTCATCTTTAAGATCCCACTTAACTTATATTTTTGCAAATTTTACCCTGGGCCCCACAAGCTAGGGAAATCACTTGCAGGGCAAGCATCTCCCCTGCACCAGCAGACTCAGTCCATCACCACCACTTTGGTGGTGATTTGTGGCCACCACAGTGGGTCCCACATCGCCAACTTAGTTTCTCCCAACCCCCCTCCTACCAGACTTTGATAGTTGACCAGTTATTTGACCTAGTACCCAGTGGACCCCACTTAAATTTGCCATTGAACTTTGTCCCTAATCTGTCTTAGATTCCAAGAAGCCAAGTGCTTATTTTGAGCTTGTTAGCTTATTCAGTTAACCCCAATTGCTTATTCTTACTTTAACAAGTTTACTTAACTCATTGGAACCTGAATTATCCATAGTGGGCCCCACATAAGCTCAGTTGAGCTTATTTGCTTATTCAGTCAACCAAAGTCAACTGTGGTGGTATTAAGCCCCCACAGTGCTTATTAATAAGTTATAAAATAGTTGTTTTTACAAAAGTTGTCTATTTTTAGGTATAATATAGTTTTATAAAAGAAAATTCCAGAAAAGACAATATAAAAATAAGTGATAGTTTCTATTTAATATAATTTAATTTTAATTTTCATTTTTAGATTTTTATTAAGTAAGTTGTGATTTTATATTTTTATTAATTTCCTTTTAGGTTAAAGTATTTTTAATAATTTTCTCAGATTTTTATTTTGTAATTTAGTATTTATTAGAATTAAAAATAATTTTATTAATAATTAATCAATAATTAAGTTATAAATAGCATAATTAATTTTTACAAAGAAACACCTAGATTTTATATTTTTCCTAGCTTTTATAAGTCATAATATAATTTTAGAAATTTTTCTAGAATTTGTACTGTTCATTTAATAGTTTTTATAATTTAAATAGTTTAATTGGTAATTAATTAATAATTAGAATAATAATTAGTAAATTAGTTTAAAAATATATAAAATAAAGTTTTTATAATTTTTTAGGATTCCTGTGATGGTTAATTAGATTTATAAAAATCTTCTTAATTATCTAAGTCTTTTTAGTATTTTTTATAATTTAAATCATATAAATAGTTAATTAATAATTAAATAGTTAATAATTAATAATAATTAGAATAATAGTGTGAAAAATATAATTTTATTTTTAAAATAAGTTTTATAATATTTTATATTTTTACAAAGTTTAATTTTATTTTTATAAGACTTATTTTATATTTTCTTAATTATTAGATAGTTAATAATAGTAATTAAATAACAATAATTAATTAAATAATTAGTAATTATAAAATAAATATTTTAAGTTTATTTAATTTGCATTTAAGCCCTTAAGGTTTGCAAATTACTACTTTAGTTAAATTCGTTTTTTGTTTCGTACGTTTACGTAGAATTAAAATAAACGTACACGTTTTTAGTTATTAAACGTTTTTAGATATCTAGGTTTCACGTAATCGTTCTAATAGTTTATTTAAGTTATAAAACCCTAGTGTAATCACTCATACACACACTTTATTCATATTCCTGTTCATTTTCACTCGATCACATATTCGTTTTTAATAAAACATCGCACACCTCGTTGGGACATTACGACCCGGGGAAACACTGTATTCCACGGAAGCATTTGCCTCAGCTGTTTGACTATTATAATTGACCATTCACAAGTGGTTGACCAATAATTATCTGACCGTTTAAGGCGAATCAAATCTCTTTTCATACCCGGCCACCAATAGTTTCTTTTCAAATCAAGGTACATTTTCGTATCTCCCGGATGAATAGAATACTTCGATTTATGCGCTTCTTCCAAGAGTAATTCCTTGATGTTGCTTTGAAAAGGAATATAAACTCTTCCATACCTTGTCTTAATACCTCGGCTATCTTCATCAAGATGAGGAATGTGAGAGATGATACGTTCTTTTTCTCGATTCTCTTCTTTCAATGCTTCCTCTTGAGCTAACTTGATTTTGTCGAAAAGATCGGATGTAACAATCATCCGTAACGAGTGAATCCTAGTAATCTCATTTCGATCCTTGCGACTCAAAGCATCCGCCACAACATTCACTTTACCGGGGTGGTAGCGAATTTCACAATCATAGTCTTTTAATAAATCTAGCCATCTTCGTTGTCTCATGTTCGGATCTTTCTTCTCAAGAAAATATTGAAGGTTTCTATGATCGGTGTAAATTACAAACTTGACACCATATAAATAATGCCTCCAAAGTTTTAGAGCAAGAACCACGGCCGCGAACTCAAGATCATGAGTTGCATACTTCTCTTCGTGTTTCTTCAGTTGTCTCGAGGCGTAAGCAATCACCTTACCCCTTTGCATAAGAACACATCCGAGACCGGAAAAAGATGCGTCACAATACACCACCATGTCTTCAGTTCCTTCCAGCAACACTAGAATCGGTGCCTCGCATAACTTCTTTCGTAGAGTACGAAAGGCTTCATCTTGTTCTTCACCCCATTCAAAAGGAGTGTTCTTCTTAGTAAGTTATGTTAGCGACGACGCAATTTTGGAGAAGTCTTGTAAAAACCTACGGTAGTATCCTGCAAGTCCAAGGAAACTTCGAATTTCGCCAATATTCTTCGGTGCCTGCCAATTCATCACGGCTTCGACCTTTGACGGGTCAACTTTAATACCATCAGGGTTAATAACGTGACCGAGAAACTGAACTTCTTGTAACCAAAATTCACATTTCGAAAACTTGGCATACAACCTTTCCTTTCTCAATGTGCTAAGAATTTCCCGAAGATGCACTTCGTGTTCATCCTTGCACTTAGAATAGACAAGAATATCATCGATGAACACTATGACAGATTTATCCAACATCGGTCTACATACACAGTTCATGAGATCCATGAAAACCGTAGGCGCATTCGTGAGACCAAAAGGCATAACCGTAGACTCATAATGTCCATAACGGGTCCTAAAAGCCGTCTTAGGAATGTCTTCTTCCCGAACCTTCAATTGATGATAACCGGAACGGAGATCGATTTTTGAAAACCACTTTGCGCCTTGGAGTTGATCAAAGAGATCATCGATTCTTGGTAATGGGTACACATTTTTCACCATGACTTTGTTCAATTCATGATAATCAATGCACATCCGCATACTATCGTCTTTCTTTTTAACAAACAAAATCGGAGCTCCCCACGGTGAGCTACTAGGGCGGATAAAACCCTTGTCGAGTAACTCTTGAAGTTGGCTCATTAACTCTTTCATTTCGGATGGAGCAAGACGATAAGGAGTTTTGGCAATGGGAGTAGCACCCGGAACAAGGTCAATACGGAACTCAACATGCCTATCGGGTGGAATACCCGGCAAATCTTCCGGGAACACGTCACGGAATTCATTAACAATCGGAACGTCATCGATACTTTTCTTCTCAAAACTGGTATCTACCACATGCACCATAAAGGCATGACAACCACGTGATAAATATCTCCTAGCCTTCATTACGGTACATAATTTTAATTCACCCTTCCTTTTATCGCCATAAATAATCATTTCACGACCGCTAGGATTTACGACCCGGATGATCTTTTGGCTACATAGAATGGCGGTATTATGTTTGTCAAGCCAATCCATGCCGATGACAATATCAAACTCCCCAAGCCTAATAGGAATTAAGTCAATCTTAAATGCACTATCGTCAATCTCTATCTCTACATCCCGGTAAACATTAGATACGACAACAATTTTACTATCGGCTATTTCAACTTCGAGGGGTATTGGGAGATTAACTAATGGGGTGGTTAGTTGCTTGCTAAATTTATAGGATACAAAGGACACACTAGCACCCGAATCATACAAAACTCGAGCGGGTACGGAATTAACGAGAAGTATACCCGCGATAACATCGGACCCCGACCTAGTTTATTCGGCACTAATCTGATAAACTCGAGCTTTTGGTTTTGGAACTTCAACTTTTTCTTCTTTGACGATTCTCAACGGCCTTGCTTCAATCGCCTTTGGGTTTGGGCACTCTTTCAACCTATGCCTTATTTCATTACACCCGTAGCATAGTATCATCGGCTTAGTGCAATCCTTGCTTTGATGATCTAAAGCTCCGTACTTGTAGCAACCCAGCATATTACGCCTACACTCTCCAAGATGAAACTTATGGCACTTTGGACATGCTACCTTAACCTTGGTTCCCCCACATTTCATACCAGGGTCGTATTTAGCCTTCTTTCCATCTCGATCCCCATACTCTTGTTTCCTCTTGTACTCCTTTTTCTCTTTCTCTTTCCTCCTTAGTAAGTCCGCCTCTCTAACCCGAGCTCTACTCAAAAGGTCTTCCAAGGTGGTACATTTGAACGGCGAAATCACATCACGGATATCATCTTTAAGCATTCTTTGAAACCTTTCAACTTTGAGCTTCTCATTGCCATGGTATTCGGGACAATACGGAACCATATCATTGAAATTCATCCACAACTCATTCACCGTCTCATTGGTTTGCATAAGAGATTGAAACTTTTCCCGAATTTTATCAATTTCTTCAACTGGAGTGATATGTGTCTAAATACACATATATTTTATACTTGTTAAACCCATAAAAATGACCAAAAACACACAAATGACCATATAAATGTTACAAATATCATTGAAATGTGTTTTTATGAGATTCAGGTACAAAAAGATTGAAAACAAGTGAAAAACAAACAAGTTCACACAATTGTCATTTTCAGTCCCTGAAGTTACACAAATTTGCAAAACTAGTCCTTGAAAGTTTAAAATGGAAGAAAAATCAACTTAAGTCCTTGGGAAGTCAAACTTGTTCACAAACAATCCCTGGATAAAAGTTTACACAAAATGACAATTTTTACCCCTCAAGTTACAAATTGGCAAAATCAGTCCCTGGGTATTTAAAAATGGAATTTTTATCCCAAAATACCCTTGTACTATTCATAAATTCCAATTTGGAACAATTTTGATAACTTTTGGGAAATTACAATTTCACCCTTCAACTTTGGAAAAA